>CBVK0101963226.1:145-20091 GCA_900067695.1 Picea abies | reverse complement strand
CTCTTCTCTCTCTGTGTGTGTGTGTGTGTGTGTGTGTGTGTGTGTGTGTGTGTGTGTGTGTGTGTGTGTTTCCAATGCAGATCTTATTAAAAAATGTAGGGATTTCCGAGAGACATAAAATTTGATTCGGTTATCCAATTGGGATGAAATTTTATAGGAAGTTGTCTCAAAGAGTTCACTGTCATGCCAATATGATATATCATTTTGGAATCCATTTTGACACTTTTGTGGGATTTTATTTTAATTTTTAATTTTCATTTATCTCTTCATTTATGCATGTAATCCAAAAAGTGAGTTGATGAATAGTGTCACTCTAGTTAGCTCTTAGTTATTGGTTGGTTTTATATTCATCTGAGAATTTTCTAAAATTAGTTGTTTTTTTTTCGACAATTTACCTTTTTCCTAATTTAGGGCCAACTCATAATGTCTTGTTAATGAAATGAAACTGACATGCAATTTGTTAACTTCACGTCCAACTTTTTAACCTCCTATTCAAGGTTTTACATCAATGACAACCAATTTTTCAACAATTCAATGAAAACTAATCTTTCAACACACTAAATTCACCCTTTCAGTGTGACCATCTATTTTAGGATGGTATACCATACTAAATGATAACTATGCTCTCAAACATGCAAACAATCCTTTCCAAAAATTTGAAGTGAAATTAGTGTCTTTGTTTGAAATTGTGGTCTTGGGTAATCCATGCAATTTGAAAATATTCTTGATAAAAATGTCAGCACCATATATATCCTTAAAAATAGGACTTGATGGGAATAAAGTGAGTTTTATTGCTCAACTTATCCACTACTACCATGATTGCATCACGTTTCCTAACTATCCTTGAAAAACCAGTAATAAAATCCATGGAGATTATCTCCCACTTCCATTCTAGATTGACAATCGTTGTAATAGTCCTGCAGAGTATTTGTGTTAAACTTTGAATTGTTGACACTCCAGACACTTAGCAATATATTCATCCATGTATAGATTCATTATTGGTGAGTAATACAACCACCTCACTGTTGTAATCATCTTTTAATAAACAGGATTAACTTCATAAGGTCTCCTATGGAATTCATCCATGATGAGGTGTTTCATCTATGTTGAATTAGGCACATACAACTTGCTTTTGTACAATAATCATTTATCATATATAAGGTGACACAGACCCCCTTTCCCTTGAGCCGAGATAAGCACAGGATCATTTTAAATTCTTCTTGAGATGAAGCGGCTCTCTCGGATCCCTATTGGATCCTCACGAATCCGATCCACAGGTCCTTCGTAAAAACCTGCCCTGCGCAACTTAACACCAGGTGTGAGCCTTACACCTCCATGTGACCTCAACTGGACTTTAGTGCAAGCGCCTTTTTCAACTTGCGATCTCATGAGTTTGTGAGTCGAATACCCTCAACTCCTCTTTTCCAAGCCTCTGATACCCGAGATGATGATACGGATATGGCTCCTCCTCACTAGTGCCTCTACCAATGACCACTGGCTAGGGCCTAACTCTAGCACCCCTCGCAACTCACAACTTCACGAGTTGGAGTGTTGAACCCTTGTGCTCCTCCTTTGCGAATCCTCAAGATGCGATAAGTCAACAACAAGGTTGACTCCTTCCCAGGTGACATGTGTCCTCCACTTGTAAACCACTTCCACCTTTCTCTGGGCTCTATGTTTGCACCACCTATCAACCATGCGATCCCCACTTAAAATACATGACATGTGTTCATACAAGTCCTTGACGCTCAGCACTTCATGACTTCTATAGTCAAAATCCTACTCTTTCAACCTCCAAGTTCATGATATGTGACACCAGGCAGAGGTTGTGATCCAACGGTTCTCCTGCAGCTTGGATCCAATGGTCTGGATCTCCTTCCCTACTCCTCGCAACTCAAAACTTTGTACAAACCAATAATTTAGTCTGGCCTCCAACCTCATGAACCCCGAGTTTGTGAAATGATCCAACGACATGGTTTGAAATGATATCAATGGCTCATATTGACCCTCGCATCCTAGGTGATGGGTTTCACCAGCCTCTAATCACCTTGCAACTCTACCAAATCCAATGACTCTCACAACTTCACACTTTCTTCATGAAGGCCTTTCACCATCCATACGGATCCACTGGATCCTATGGTCCTTGCAACTTCGCAAGCTCTCCAGGGAGAATTATGACTGCTCGATTCACTACTCAATGAATTATGTCCAACGATTGAGCATTCTCCCTCCTGAAAATTGATTTCTATGCAACGGTTTCAATCTTCGTCCTTCTTTGAACACTTCGAAGGTGTTATCCCTCCTGAGCTTTCACTTGCAAACTCAAGCCTTCCAAAAGGTTCCTTCTCGCACTCCTTGTGGAAAACTTTCAACTAACCTCTGGTTATTTGAATCTTCGACCCTGTGCACTCTTTGCAATAGTAGTCCTTCAACCATTACCTTAGTTAATAAATTATGAGGCCTCAATCCAACCTGCGCACACCTTGCACGACTCTATTCTTCTCCTTCACTTCTGTGGGTATGAGAACAATGATATCTATCCTAAGTTTTCTAAGATAAAATTCAGACCCCCATCAACGCACACGTTGCAGACGTTCACTACACTCCTTGCAGGAATTCTCGGGAAGAGAAACAATTGAAACTCATTCTTCTTCTCTCTCAGAATTCATACATTCAACATGAAATCATACACACAACCCAACATTGAAACAAATGCATAACAGAGAAACAAATCAACTGTAAACATAACATTTAACTACTATAAACAACAAGCATCATAACACCATGAAAATTGAGTCAAAGCTTCATTTATTAACTCAAGTGCTCCTGTACATGGGTTATTCTCTACAGGTCTCTGCTACAGCTCTCAATGATGATAATGTTCTCTGTTACAATGATACAAGAGTGAGGGTGTCTATATATTTTTTCCCTCCTACACTTCTAAACTATCTAATCTAACATTCATATCTACCTACTTTACATTAACAAACTTAAATGCCTATTACATCCAATAGATGGGAGTAATTTCTCCAGATCTATTCATATCTCCAAGACATAAATGAAAGTACGCTTCCCCTAGCTTATTACATTAATGCTTCAGTTTAAAATTCAAAACATTTTTTCGTTTTTATGAAAACATGTCCTTTTTCCATCTGCACGTCCATTTAATCCTCTGGCTAGGTGCATGCTTTGGATTTGTACGATGCTCCTGCATCATAAGGTAATACCCTTCATGATTTTTCAGATTGGGTTCTTGCTTCAACCCCTCTCTAACATGATTGAAAAAGACATCTTCTTGTAACAGGATTTTGATTCTCTTATTCATTTCATACTCTCCTACTTTTTTTTCCACTAAGTGTATTTTATTTACACTTCGAGTGAGTGCATCGATCACTTTGTTTTCCTTTCCTTTATGTGTTTGATTTAAAAATCAAACTCACTAATCAATGCCATCCATCTAGCCTACCTATCATTCAAACATGGTTGATCAAACAAATACTTCAAACCTTAATGGTTTTTCATCAAGATGAACCATCTTCCGAGCAAGTAATGTCTCCACATATTCAATGCATGCACAATTTCTGCAAGTTTTGGATCATGGGTGAAATATTGTTGTTCATTCTCATTCATTTTTCTTGACTCCTAACAGTTCACTTGTCCCTCCTACATAAAAAATCCATTGAGTCCCTATTTGCAAGCATCATTGAAAACCAATAAATACTTTTCATGGTCTGCAATATTCAAAATAGGGCCATTGGTTAAAAGATGCTTCAACTGCTAAAAGTTTGCTTCACAATCTATTGATCATACAAATTTCTTTTCTTTCCTCTACAATGAAGTAATGGGATGACCAATCTTGGAAAATACCTTAATAAACCTTCTACAATAACCATGTAATCCCATGAAATATCTTACCATTGTTATATTTCGAGGGGTAGGACAATCCATAATTGACTTGATCTTCTTGGTATCTAATGCCACTTCTTCTGTTGAAATTTTGTGGCCTCAATATTGGATTTCCTCCTAAAAGAAGTTACACTTTATGAACTTAGAATAAAATTGGTGATCTATCAGTACTTGTAACACCGTCCTAAGATTCTATTCATGCTCTTCTTTAGTCTTGGAATACACCAAGATATCATCCACAAACATCAAGACAAACTTAACCAAATATTTTTTGAGGACATTATTTATTAAGAACATGAAATTGGTTGATGCATTAGCCAACCAAAATGGAACTAATATGAACTCTTAGTGTCAATATCTCATTCTAAAGGTTTTCTTGTGAATATTTCCATCCTTAATGTTGACTTGGTCATATCTTGATATTGATTCAATCTTAAAGAAAATTGTAGCTCCTCTGAGTTGATAATAAAGATCATCGATCACGGGCAACAGATACTTAATATTGATGATAATATTATTTAGATTTCGATAGTCAGTGCACAACTGTGATGTACCATCCTTTTAATTCACAAATAATGTAGGTTCTCCCAATAAGGATACACTCGACCTAATATAACATTTATCCAACATCTCATTTATATTCACTTTAATCCCCACCAGTTTTAGTGTGCTCATCCTATAGGGTACTTTTGATGCTGGTATCACTCTAGCTACACAATCTATTGAAGAATCAATATCTCTCTTTCCATGAAGTCGAGGTAACTACTCTACAAATACATCATTAAACTCCCACAACACTGGGTGGTATTCAACCTTCATATCCTTCTTCTCTATTGATTTGACCACTTGTATTATATACAATGGACACCCTTTCTGTTTGAATTTATTAAGATATAGTCTTGGATTTGTCTAACTGAAACTAGCTTTGGAATGCCTTGCAAAAATATTTCATTTCCTTCTTCATCTTCACACCCTAGGGTCTTGTCATAGAATTTCATTTTTCCCATATGAATCACCAACCAATCCATGCTTATTAGCACCTCATACGATCCTATGGGTAGGATATTCAGGGCTTCTTGAGTATCCAATTCGTTCATTTCAATGTGAAATTATTTATTACCTCTGCCACTTTTCTCTTGGTTACTGTGGCTAACTGAACCAACCATTCCTTTGCATTTTTCTTTCTATATAAGGAACATGCTTCAACAACTTGAGGTGAGACATAACTAAGGTTAGATCCAAGGTCAATTAAAATAGAAATGGGTTGCTTGGTAACTGTACATTCTAGCTCCACTACAAAATCACGGTAGTCTACCTACCAATTTTCAATAGCTGCATATATTATGGGCACACTTCTGGCCACATCATTTACCGTAGTAGCCTCCTAGAGATGATAAACCCTTTTTATTTCATGTTTCATGTGTGGAAAATCTCTTAACAGATGTGCCTCTCAATAACCGCAACAATGTAGAGGTCCCTTATTCAGTTCATGGTTTAGGAGCATCACCAGCAAAGCAAGCACAAAAGCATAAGAACAATTGGATATGCACCAACGCACATTTTGAGAACGTTTTGAATTTGAAAAGATAAAACATTAATGTAATATCTGGAAAAGATATGTTTTCTTTTATGGTTTGAAGATTGTAACGCAGATCATGAGCGATTGCTCTCATCTATTGGTTAGAGGCATTTATTGAAATAAATGTAAAGTAGTTGTATACTTTATTTCAATTTGATAGCTTAGAGATGTAGGAGGGAAAAATCTAGAAAGCTCCCTCGTATGTATTGTATTGTAAGATTATTCTCTTTTAGAGGAGTAGAAGCTTAGAAGAAAGAAGAATAGGAGAGTAGAGAATAAGATAGATTGTAGAAGATTGTATAAGCAAATAGTTGTTGCTAATGAATCCATGTACAGAGGCACTTGAGTTAATATAAGAATGATTTGACTCAACTTCATGGCATTGTGATGAATATTGTTTGCATCTATTGAATGGTATGTTATAGTTTTCTTATATGCTTTGTTATGCATTTGTTTCAATGTTGTGTATGTACGATTTCATGTTGAGTGTATGAAGTCTGTGAGAAGGAGAGTATGAGTTTAAATTGTTTCTCAACCTGAGAATTCTTGCAAGAAGTCCACCGAAGGTCTGTAAGGAGTGAGTTGACAAGATTCAGAGTTTCACCTCAAAAAACTCAAGACAAATATCATTGTTCTCATACCAGTAGGAGTGAAAGTATAACATAGATCCATGCAAGGTGTGCACAAGCGAGTTGAGGTCTTAGAATTTTCCAACCTAGTGAGTGGTTGAAGAGTTACCATCTCAAGGAGTGCATAGAACTAAGAAGTTTAGAGAATCAGATATTATCATGAAGCCCCAAGGAGTGCGGGTAGAATCCCTTGAAATCCTTGAAGTTACCTCAGAAAAAGCAAAGTCAGGAAATATAGAGACTTTGAATATCTCAAAGGGAATATGAGGTTGAATTTACCTCAAAGAAACCAAGCACAGAAGGAGGCGTCGAGTTAAGTGGCCAAAAATGATTGAGAACTTGAACAGACGGTTGAAATTCTCAGAAGGAGAACTATCGATTCGTCGTGGACCATTGGATCCATTGGATCAGCGGAGAAGTTAAGGTTGAGTGTTTACCAACACTCATAAGTTTAGGAGGAATAATCATCATTAGATATGGATAAATGGGAGCCATTGATCTTGTGGTTTTGAATTTCGGCATTTCAGGAGTCGGAGCAGTGGAGAAAGTCGTTGACTCAGAGTCAAGAGTCACAAAATCTCGATTCATGAAATCTCGATACAATCTAGACCATCAGATCATGGAAATATTAGGGTCGTTGATCTGAGGAGAAGAATTCGTGAGTTCAAACTTTGTGAAGGGGAGAAGAGATCGTATCACGAACTCGTAAGCTGCAAAATCCTGACGCACTCAGAGGTGGACCCTAAGACGTGACTGAGGTCACACGGTGGAAGCATAAGGGAGGAGCTAGTAGAACCGTAAGCCCATTTCGGGGTTTCAGGAGTTGAAGGAGTCAGAGAGACTCACAATAGGAATCACAAAGTCACAAAACCTGAAACGCCTTTTTGGGTAAAGGTTTTGATCACGTCAGTTGGTCACGTGGAGTGGAGGTTTGTGCCTTGTGCTTGTTTGTGCAGGTGTAAACCCTAGAAGGACATGTCGTTACATGTGTGAAGGTTCTTGTGGGAACTAAAGAGCCATTATTGCTCAAGGAAATAGAACAATCCAAGACCGGGAGGTCACGCAGAGCCTGTTGAGGTAGGGGTGATGCGTCAATTCCTCCACTCTTTCCCTTGCTTTTTATACTAGCCTTTTTCCACTCTAGATTGGAAGTTCTATTGATGCGCACCTTTTCTCGATTAACCGAGTTGAGCATCTTTCCTCAGATTCTAATATGGGGATGATTTGAATCCCTTCTTTTGGAATCCACTCTTATTTTTTCTCTTCCAATCCCTAGAAGGCTCTTTCTTATGCTTGGATTGATCATAACAACACTTGATTTTTTTTTCAAAAAAAATTCAGAAAAAACAGAAGATTTTCATTATTTTGTTGAGGTGTTGAATCCATATGAGCAACAATCTTTAGGACAAAAATCCTAAAAAAACAAAAAGAGAAGAAAAAATACTAAAGAGAGAGGGAGGAAAAACCAAGAGTCCTCTATCTGAAAACCCTAAAATATGTTTAATCTTAAGTTTTAATACATTTAATACTAAGGTTTAATATTTAATAATAATGTTAATACTAAAATAAAATCATAATAATATTAAGGTATGACTCTATTAATATTAATATTGTTGTTGATATTTAGGGTTTGTCTTATTAGTAATAGGGTTATTAATACTCTCTTTAAAATATACTTAATACTAATAATAATACTAAAGAATAATCTTAGAGTAATAATATGAATAATATCAGTATTAAGTTTAGGGTTTAATAATGTTAGATTTAGTAATAGAATTATTAATACTATTTAATATTAACTAAGGTTAACACTAATACAAAGGAATAAACCCTTATTAATATTATAACACATATAATATGTTATAACTTATTACATGTAATAAGCTATAAAGTATTACTATAATAGTACTAATATTAAGGTGTATGTTTAAATATTTAATAATATTAAGGTATAACTCATGTTATTATTAATAGTATGAAGGTTAATATTAAAATTAAGGAGTAAAATCTAGAATAATAATATTATTAATACTAAAATATAAGTTAAATATTCAATAATACTATTATTAAGGTATAAATCATATTATTAATAATATGGGTATTAATATTTTAGATTTAATAATGTTAATACTAAAATTGAATCATAATAGTATTAAGGTATGAACTCTATTAATGATAAAATTAATTAATGTTGATATACAGTTAGTTTTATTAGTAATGGGGTTATTAATATTTTTTTTAATGTATTGATACTAATAATAGTACTAAATAATAACCATAGAGTGATAATATTAATAATATTATTAGTATTAATGTTTAGGGTTTAATAATATTATAAAGTGATATTATTAATAATATTAATATTAATGTTTAGGGTTTAATAATGTTAGATATGGAAATAGAGTTATTAATATCATTTAATGTGAATTAAGGTTAATACTAATAATAACGAATAAACCCTAAAATAATAATATTATCAATACTACGGTGTAGGTTTAGATATTTTATAATATTAAGTTATAATTCCTATTACTAATAATATTAGTATTAATCTGTACTAAGGTTGACACTCGCACTTAGGAGTAAAACCTAGAGTAATAATTATATTAATACTAGCACTAAGGAAAAAACCTTGGAATAATAATATTAATAATACTAAGGTGTAGGTTTAGATATTTTATAATATTAAGTTATAATTCTTATTACTAATAATATTAGTATTAAGGTTGGCACTAGGACTAGGAGTAAACCCTAGAGTAATAATTATATTAATACTAAGGTGTAAGTTAAATAATTAATAACATTATTATTAAGATATAAATCTTGTTAATAATAATATTCTATTAATATTTAGGATTTAATAATGTTAGTTTAAATATTATTATTAGTAGAGTTAATAATATTGACACTATTTAATGTGAGTGAAACTCAAATTAATAATAAAAATTATGGTAAAATTGATATAGGTACCTATGATATTATAAGTATTAAGTCTAAAAACTACCATTATCACTAGAATTGACGCTAGAAAGGTTAAAAGGATGGTACTAAGGATACATTAAAGCTAGAGAGGGTAAGGATATATTAAATCTAGAGAGGGAAGGACTAAGTACAAAAGTGAAGGAAACCAACAAACATAAAAAAGATAAAAGAACACAAACTTTAATCTTCATACATATTACTTATGTTGGGATCAAAGGGATCCAACTCTCGTTGATTTATAGAACATTATATTCATTCAAGTTGTTGGGATGATTGATGGTTTCAATTGCTTCTCTAATTTGATGTTTAAAGAGGTGATCTTCCTTTGCTATAATCTTGGTGTCATCTAAGCATACATGGTGTTTTGATGTAAGAGAGTGATTGACTAATGCTGAGGTGTGAGCATGTTCATTCATGATGTCATATCCATGTTATTTAATCCTAAAATAAAAGGAATGACAAATTTATCTGATGTACCATTTACCACATGAACACTCTGCTTTGTATACTCCTTTATATTTCTGATGGTCAAGTTTGTCTTTAATTGATTTCATTTTCCGTTCAATGGTTTATGCTAGATTGAAAGAGGTATTGATATCTTTTTTTTCTCAAGACTTTTGCAATCCTATCAGTTACTCCTTAGATGTAAGGAAGGTAGGCAGTCATACCTGGTTTCTTAGGTAACAAGGTATATTACTTTCTCTTTCCATGGATTTCATCATCGCAATCTTAATGTATTTGTCCTTGTATCATACGCTTTTGAATACTTTGGAGAGGTGATGTTTGTCATGTTCTAGGTGCTCTTCATTGAATAATCTTATGGCCCTTTCGGCAAGAGTGTTAAGAACCCCTAAATTCTGGGTGGGGTGATGATTGGAGCTTGAATGAATATGTTTTTATGAGTGGATATTTTTTCTATAGACCGCATGTCCAAGGCTCCCATATTCCTTCGAGTTGATTAGTACATCTAGAAATAGAATGCTACAATTTTCCTCAAGTTTCATTATCAATTTAATATACTTTGAAATATCATTCATATGTTGGAATAATTTCTCTATCTCCTCTCTCCCATGGGGATATAGTACATTAGTATCATCAACAAATTTATTCCATCTTAATGGTTTCGAAGGATGAGAATCTAGGAATTTATTTTTAATTTTTCCATGAAACAATTCACAACGATGGGGAAAACTAGATTTCTCATTGCTATGTCACTTGTTTATTCATAAAATTCTCCTTAATATCTAAAGAATATGGAATAGAGACAAACCTTGACTAGTTTTGTTGTTTCTCAGTGAATTAATCCTTTGACAACCTAGAATGCTTAAAAATCCCACTTGACGAAGCAATACAACTTTTCAAAGAAATAATTGACCCGGAAAGAGAAAAACTAGTTGAGGTTTGTCTTTATTCCACATTCTTTAGCTGTCAATGAGGATTTTATGAACAAGCAAACGACATAGAAATGGGATCTCCATTTTCCCCCATTGTTTCTAACCATTTCATGGAAAATTTTGAAAAGAAATCCCTATATTCTTATCCTCAAACCATTAATATGGAAGAGAATTGTTGATGATACTAGTGTACCATTGCCCCATGGGAAAGAGGAGCTAGAGAAATTCTTCTAGCATCGGAATGATATTTCAAACGATATTAAATTCACAATTGAGCTTGAATAAAATGGTAGAATTTCATTTCTATATGTACTAATCTACATGAAAGAATATGAGAACCTTGGAAATGTGGTCTATAGAGAAATGAACCACACATAAAACTATCTTCACCCAATATCCCATCATCACCCCACCCAAAACGTAGGGGTTTTAACACATTGGTCAGAAGGGCCATTAGAATCTTCGATCAAGAGCACCTACAACATGAAAAATACCACCTCTCCAAAGTATTCAAAATCATATGATATAAGGAAAAAGAAATTAATAATGTGATAAGGAAATACCTAGAAAGAGCAAGTAATATAACTCATCCCTGAACAACCAAGATCTTGGTACGACTGCCTACCTTCCTTACATCCAAGGTTTAACTTATAGGATTGCAAAAGCCACGAGAAAAAAAGATATCAAAACCTCTTTCAAGAAAACAGAAACAATTAAAAAGAAAATGAAATCAGTTAAAGACAATCTTGACCATCACAAATATAGAGTATAGAAAGTACAATGTTAATGTGGTAAATGCTACATTGGAGAAATTGGTTGTTCCTTTCAAATTAGGATTAAAGAGCATGGATTTGACATCAAGAATTAACATACTTTCACCTCAACATTATTCGAGCACTCTCTTCCATCAAAACACCACGTACGTTTAGAAGACACCAAGATTCTAGCAAAGGAAGATCACCTCTTTAAACATCGAAGTAGGGAATCGATTGAAATCATCAAGCATCCGAGCAACCTGAATAAAGATAATGGTCTAAAAATCAGCTAGAGTCAAATCCCTTTGATCTATGACAAAAATAATAGGTAAGATGATTGAGGTTTGTTCTAGTTACCCTTTATTCTTTTATATTTTTTATGTTTGTTGGTTTCCTTCACTTATCTACTTATTCCTTCCCTCTCTAGCCTTGATATATCATTAGTACCATCATTTTAACCTTTCTAGAGTCAATTGTAGCAACAATTGTAGGTTTTTATACTTAATACTTATAATATACATAACTATATCAATTCTACCATAAGTTCTATTATTAATTTGAGTTTCGCTCATATTAAATAGTATCAATATTAATAACTCTACTGCTATTAATATTAACACTATTTAAACTAGGATTAGTGAACCCTAAATATTAATACTCATATTATTAGTAATAGGATTTAGATCTCAATAGTAATATTATAAATATTTAACTTACACATTAATATTAATAATATTATCATTCTAGGGTTGTTATTTAGTATTTTTTATTAGTATTAGTACATTTTTAAGAAAGTATTAGTAACCCTATTCTAGGGTTGTTATTTAGTACTGTTGTGTTGGTTTTGTCACTTGGGTAAGCAAAACCAAAACACTTGCATGTCTAGATGAGCCTACCAGACAAGATAGAAGTTTGTGAGTGGGTTAAACAAGCCAAACACATGTATAAACAAAGAAATAAACTAAAACAACTAAGAAAAAAAAGTTAGAAAGAATGAGAAACTTAGAACCATAAAAATCAACCAATGACCAACATAATGCTACCAATGGATCAATAGATTAGTAGGCCAAACACCGTAGAGAAAAATGAGGACTTATGAGTCTCTTATTCCTCCATGGGAGGGCTCTTGAGTTCCCTAATGGAGATCTCTTCTTACAATAGAAAAAAATGGAAAGTGGTGAAGAACAACAATGCCTATTCCCTCAAGAGGTGAGTGGAATGGCCTATTGCAATGATTCTTGAAGGATCCAAAGAGAAAAGAGGATTCTCAAGGGACAATTATTTCATCATAACAATACTATGAAGATCTTGGTTTCTTAGTGCACCCATGACTCATATTTATAGCATTTATTCAAGGAAAAATGTAATTGGTTCTTCGTGTGAACAATAGGCTTTTTAGGGCACCCTCTAGACCTTGACCAACCTCCCATTCAGATTTCCCTCAAATATGAGGGTCAAATCATGTTGGGAGATAGTCCATAAGTGGTTGAGGGGCCAAAAATATCCCTAAATGCATCGTTCATAGAAGTGTGCGTATTTTCTCATACATAGTAGTGCACTTAGTGCATTGTGCACTCTCAGGGTTGTGTTGGCCCGCGCACACTGTGCATTGTGTGTGTGCTTCCTTTCGTGAAATTGTGCATGTTAATCTTTTACCCAATCGTATATTTTTTTTCCTTTTGAATCCATTTCAGTACTGCAGGTGAAATAATTGTTGTTGGCATTGCTACGTTTATGTAACCATTTGCGTGCAATGTTGCAGATGATATTTCAATGATAACAGATGCCCCCTGATGTGTGAGCTTAGGAGCATACGTGTAGCCAAAATACATCAATTTTTATTTTACTGAGAGTGCCATTGTAATGAAGAGTGTTGAGAGGAACTACAAGAGAGAATCGTCAGAGGGAGAAGGAAAATTGCGGGACCCAAATCTTTCTCTGTGGAGAAAAAAAAAATTGTGTACAAACGAGGTGAGAATGCCCCAAGCTCGTGTCATGTAACCAAAATGTGAGATGAAAAATGAAGATGTATGTTGGTGTAGATAACTACAGTTCCCTTCGGGGCGGTTGATAACAGCAAATGATAGTTATGAATGGTGAACATACTCCAAAGTGAGCCAAGGATGCCTGTAAGAATTGTCAACGACTCGTAGGTATTGATGGCCTAACAAATTCACAGGTCTTCAGCTGGTATGAAACAACTACAATAGTCACATAGTAAGACCCACCGTAACATGAGAGTTTATTGAGGTCAAATGTTATGGGGGTCAACAGAATCAGAGAGAAAGGATGACTCTCTCTGTGTCGTCCGAGACTCCTCATTGTAAAGGTAATGAGAGTCATTATATTGTCTCCCTTATGTAAACTGCGATGATGTCGAAAGAAAGGGAGACACAACTCCAAGAAGAAAAGGGCTTATTTAAATCCATTGAGATGAGATCAAGTATTGACAGGTAACATGAATGAATTCAAGATGTGGGGAGACTCAAGACTTCCCTTGGTTGGGGAATTTTGAAGGATGATTGGAAACAACCATAAAATTGTATCTAGTGTCAGAGGAATGAATAGACATGGGGTTAAATTTTGTCAGAGGCTAACAAAGTGGACAAACTCAGATATCATGGGTACATGGACTTGGGATACTCAGGGTTTGTGGACGATGTTGAAATGAAAAAAGAGTGGATGCCCCAACCAAGGGTGACATGGGTTACATTGCTGGGAATATAAGTTCATCAAGGGTGATGACAAAAAGCTAAGTAAATGCTAGAAACAAAGTATTTTTGCAATTACCAAATGAATAAATAATAATTTGGGTTTATACAGATATAGAAATGGGTGCCCCAGTGAATGATGGCTTAGCCTGTGAGGGTGCAAGTTGTGAAAGAGAACTGGTGGAGGGTGGGGGCCCCATGGGTGGGTTTTTGTATGAGGTAAATGACTAGAGGATAATCTACAGATGGGAAAATTGATGGTTCATAATATGGAGGGATAATAATACTGCAAAGGTACAGTCAATAGAACCAAGACGATATGACCTAGGAGTCCATTAGAAAATATAGCAATATGATGAGTAGAAGTTTGGGGATCATTCTCGAAAGTGCATAAGACTATCGAGACTCCCATCCCTTGGGGGTGAAATCAGCATGAGTGTCAAGTTGCCAAGGGGAACTATGAATGGGACAAATCATGTAGGGGAGAGTGCTAACGGGTGATAGTACCAAAATGTAGTAGAGGTGACAGTACTATAGAGCCAAATGTAAGGACCCTAAAGGTAAATGTCAGAGGATGTGAATGGGAGATGCAATTGATTTACAAAGGGAATAATTACATGCCTGTATCGAACATATAACTGAAGGGGCTATGTCGCTTTGATGACCAAGTACCTGCACACATGAAAACCAAATACCCGATATGAACAATATCTGATGATAAAGAACATATAGCAGTTATATGATAATTATGAACATGAGCATGTGTACCTAAATGTGATGTCATAAAAATGCTCCCCTAGGGCCATGTTCCAATGATGACCTAGGGAATATGAATGTGTAGATGGCGGGACCAGGATCCTGTGGCTAAGAACGGACCAGAAAACGAAGGCTCTGGGCCCTGTAACTGAGTGTGGAAGTTTGGAAAAAGGGAATATATATGGCTAGTGGGGCCACAATGACACCTCATTTGTACCCACCATTGTAGATGATTTGACGAGATAATCCAGAGGAGATTTGGATATTACGGGAGCGCAAGTCGACCGATCTGGGAGTTGCGAGAGCCAGGTTAGTGGTCCCATCCTCCCGCATAATTTGAAATTGGTAGAAAGTAGTTAGGCAGTGTACAGAGGCCGGTATAGAGGTAGTTTTGGGTAGGGGTCCAACAATGCATGAGAAAAGGAGGAATACCCATGCGCAAGGACAAAGCAACATAAAAAGTTGGATTTTCCTTGCAAGATCTACAGTTGGCATAAATTCCTAGGTGGTGGAATTTCCTTGATAGCTTGGACCTTGAGGGTGTCCATCGTGATGCCATGTTAGGAAACAATGAACCCAAGGAGGTGTCCGACAGTGATGCAAAATATGCACTTGAGGGGGTTCAAGAAGATATTATACTGGTGACAATGATGGAAAATGATGCGTAAGTCGTCTAAATGTTGACTTTGTTTTTTGGATCGAGCAGTGAGGTCATCCAAATAAGCGAGGATGATGCAAGAAAGATCATGGAAAGCATAGGTCATGGCCTGTTGAAATGTAGCACCGACGTTCTTGAGCCCAAAAGGCATGACACGATAAGCAAAAGGACCACAAGGGGTAGTAAAAGTGGTTTTATACTAATTTGTTGGATGTATTTGGATTTGATTATATCCGGAGAATCCATCCATAAAGGATGGTGACTCGTGACATACACAGTCATCAATAATTTGGTTGATGAAAGGGGTTGGAAAGTTGTCTTTGGGACAAGCATGGTTGAGATTGTGGAAGGTTGTGCAGACGTGAATAGTGCCCTATTTTTTGTTAATGGGGACAGGGTTGGAGACCCATTAGGTATACGGAATGGGGTAAATGAACCCGACAGAACGTAACTTGTCAATTTTGGCTTTGATAGCTGCAGCTTTGGATTGGTGAAGAGGGCATTGATTTTGACAAACTGGGGCAACATTGGGCCAAGTGTTGATTCAATTTTAGACTATAGATGGATCAAGGTCGGGCATCTCCGTATATGAGCAGGAAAAAATGTCATCGTATTCTTGAAAGAAAGATTTTTAAGATGTGAGTTCTTCAGGGGAGCATGCAACGCTGATGGTGATTTCTTCTACGATTCCCGATTTGATGGAAATGTCGATTTTGATGGTGGGGGAGGTGTTGGCCATGTTTCCTTCTTCAAAATAAATTGATGAAAGAATAGGGTTATTTAACCAGTCTATATGCCCCGAAGGAATAAAATCCTTGGTTTCGATTGGGCATATGGAAGTTTTGGTAGGAGGTTGAAAGGTCTCTTGTGAGAGAAACATTGCTCAATGATGGAGTGTGTTCCATGGGAAATCAAGGGTAGTGATTTCTTCGAGGATATATTCATCCCAGTGAAAAATACAAGAATAGAGGGGATCCTGGGAGGTGATAGGGGGAATTTTCAACATGTGCTTGTCCTCTTGTGGTAAGGACACAGACGGGATATCATGTACAGGGTGCAAGGGACTACTAGACATAAAGTGAATGTCCCGATATTGTGGAGAGTGCCTCTTTCATGCAATTACTGATGACGAAATGTATCGAATATCAGTAATGTGATCCTCTATAGAAGGTGTTCGAGCAGGCTCTGGTTGAAACGTTTGGCATACTGCGGTGAAGGTTTGACGAAATTGAGGTAGAGTTGGGCAATGATGAGTGTAATGACCATATTCTGAGCATATGGAACAAACGAATTTTGTTCGAAACCCTTTATTTCTTGCAATGGAGTAATCTGAAGTAGCAGTGGATGTACTTGGTGGAGTGGTGAGCAATGTGGTTTCTCTAGGGAGTTGGATCATATTGTGTAACTCGGGAAGAGTAGGAGATCTATTAGCGGGGTTCCCATCTCTTTCACATAGTGAGCAAGGAGGTTGAACTCGAGGGGGAAGTGGAGTTGTGGGCTCTTTCTTATTCATCTACCCCAAGTAGTGGTAATGGTGCCAACAGTTGGGGGTGATGGTGGTGTGGCTGGAGCCTGTACTAGGATCTACATTGATATTCCCCCTGTCTGAGTAGGGAGAGATGGTTGAGAAACCATCATAGGTGGATGTAGATACTGTTAGAAAAACAGGACCATGCAGAAATAAAATAAAACAAATGCAAAAACAAAACATAGAAGATACACAATACAATAGAGACACAGATTTACGTGGTTCACCCAGTGTGGGCTACGTCCACTAGAGAAATTGCTAGGTGCTTCCTTTATTATTATCCAACAAATGAAGGGATACAACCTACAATAATCCCGTTGTAACTTCCTCTTCTTTCTCTCATAGTATCCTATCTCAGAATACAATATTCACCATCATGCATAGCTGCAATACATTTCCCTCATAACAAAGGGTTGCCTTCTAGGGGAAAAAACCCTAACATGATTTCTACTATTAGATATGCAACCTTATAATGAACGGTCCATATTTACAATAAAATTACAATATACATTTACAAGGAAATTTTTCCTTCGAGGGCTTCGCCCCCGAACATGGATGATTTTAAGGATGGAAATTTGTTTTAAAATGTAGAAACCTTGGTGAATATTACTAATCCTTCATATGCCAACTATAAATGTTTGGTAATATTTTTGTAAAAATATTCAAATTTATAAGGATTTTATATAGTTTTTATAAAATTTTGGCGATTTTTATGGTAAAATAATTTTATCCTATAGAATTTGGGTGAATAATTTTTAAAATAGAGAATATTTTTTTTGGAAAAACCATGGAAAACTAGCCCATGAGTGAAATTTAGCCCCTAAAATCATCCATGCCCCTGAACCCTCGCTTGCCCCCGAACCTTGCAGAGGGTGTAACCCCCCTCTGCACTGCCCCATGTGGAAGAGAGTACATACTTTTGGGGTGTAAATACTTCATGGGGTATAAAAACAGCTAAAAACAAAATACCTCTAAATCAAAAAGATAATCAGGCTCCACAACCAACAATATCCCACTTGGAGACTCATCTCAATAAATCCACCGCTGTTGTATATGTTGGACTCTGAACCTTCTTGGACCTGGAAAATTTCTCATCTTCATCTTCATTCTTGAAGACAAACTGAAACTATGCAAGAACTTAGTCTCTCCGTGGTTACTCCTTTTGTTAACATATCTGCATGATTCTGGCTAGTGTGTATATTTTCCAACTTCAAATGTTCATCTTCCAAGGTGGATCGTATGAAGTGGTACCTAAACTATATATGCTTAGTATTCGAATGGAAGGTTGAGTTCTTTGCAATATGAATGGCACTCACACTGTCACAGTACAACCTGTTATTCTCCTGCTTCTTTCCAATTCCTCCATAAACCTCTGTAACCAAATCATCTATTTACTATCCTATGTAGCAGCAACATACTCTACCTCTATTGTTGAAAGTGCAACAACCTTTTGCAGTTTCGAAATCCAACTTATTGTTGTTCCACCTATAGTAAAAACATACCCTGTGGTGCTCCTCCTATTGTCTTTATCACCTGCCATATCTGAATCAACATATCCTTGTAGAAAATTTTTTGAACCTCCAAAACATAATCCATGAGTAGCAGTACCTCTCAAATACCTAAGAATCCACTTTACTACCTCCCAATGTTCTTTATCTAGATTGTTCATATACCTGCTCACAACTCCCACTGCATGTGCAATATCTTGTCTTGTGAAAACCATTGCATACATTAAGCTGCCAAATGTTGATGAATAAGGGACCCTGGACATGTATTCTATCTCCTCATGTGTCTTGGGACACATTTCCTTGGTTAATTTTAAATGTCTAACTAAAGGTGTACTAACTGGTTTTGTATTCTACATTCTAAACCTCTCCAACACCTTCTCTATGTACTCACCCTTAGACAATGTCAATTTGTGATTTTTCCTATCTCTTGTTATTCTAATACCAAGGATTTTCTTTGCAGCACCCAAATCCTTCATCGCAAATGAATTAGCTATTTTTTTCTTGAGCACATTTATATCCTACATATTAGACTCCGCAACAAGCATGTCATCTACATACAATAGCAAGATAATATAGCTTCCATTTTCTAGCTTTTTGAAATAAACACAGTGATCAGAATGACATCTACTATAACCATGTTAGGTCATAAACCTTTCAAACTTCAAATACCACTGCCTTGGATTTTGATTTAGGCCATACAAGCTCTTCTTCAACCTACATACCAAATTCTCCTTCCCTTTAACCTCATACCCCTGTGGTTGTTGCATATAAATCTCTTCCTCCAAATCCCCATGGAGAATATTTGTTTTATCATCTAATTGCTCAAGATGCAAATCTTCTACTTCCACAAGACTTAAAATAGTCCTAATTGAAGTTATTTTAAAAAAAGGAGAAAATATTTCAACAAAATCTATACCTTTCTTTTATGCAAACCCCTTTACAACAAGTCTATCTTTGTACCGCTTTATTCCTCCATCTTCTTCCTTCAACTTGTAAGCCCATTTATTCTGCAATGCTCTTTTTCCTACAGGAAACTGAACCAAGTCCCAAGTATGGTTATTTACCAAGGAATCCATTTCATATTTCATTCCTTTCTCCCACTTATTTTTGGTGTCTACATGTATTGCCTCTTCATAACATTCTGGTTCACTAGAATCAGTCAACAATAAATAATACAATGAAGGATAATATCGTTCAGGGGGTATACTTGACCTAGTATATTTTCTAACAACACTTGCAGGTGTTTGAGGTACTTGTTTCTCTTGTTTTTGTACATTTTGATTTTTTGGTTCCTTTAGAGTTTGCTTTTCAGTGATCTCATCAAGCACTATGTATTCTTGTTTTTCTTTTTCTTATTTCTTTCCCTGCAACTTATCCTTGTACATGACCTTCTCATTGAATATGACATCTCTACTCCTAACGATTTTGTTATTTTCATAATCCCATAAGTGATAATGAAAAACATTAATGCTGTATCCAATAAAGGTACACTTCTTGGATTTTTCCTCAAGCTTTGTTCTATTTTCTTTATCAATATGGA
>CBVK0101963222.1:0-10662 GCA_900067695.1 Picea abies | reverse complement strand
TTGTTCCTAATGATTGTAACTATTGGATTCCTAGTATGACATCAGCACCACCCATGGGTATAGAAATCATTGGAATATTAATTACATATTCCCCAATAGTAAGATTGATCTTATTGCATTTTATTGAGAAATTGATAGTTCCTCCATCTACAATCATTACTTGAAACTCTAGTGCTAGATATACAAAGAAATTGAGAGATTTGGCTAATTTATAGTTAATGAAATTATGAGTACTACTACCATCAATTAGGACTATTACCTTTTTATTTTTGATATATCCTTCAATCTTGAGGGTTTGAGAAATGCTAATTCTAGCCAATGCATTACACGATATCGTGGAAGTCAACTCTTTAGAAGAAATTGTGTCTACATTTTCATCTTGAGATGGTTCCTCTTCTTGTTCTTGTTTTTCTTCCTATTCACAATATATGTAGAATAATTACTTCTCACCACACTTATGTCCCTTACTGTACTTGTTGTCACAATTAAAGCATAAACCTTTTTCTTTTCTTTCCTCCAATTGTTTATGTGTCAACCTGGTAGGTTGAGGTGTTTTAGAGAAGGAAAAATATTCTCTCGATAGATGTTAGGAGTGGTCCTTCTAGTAGACATAGCCATATTTTTACTTTCAACATTTCTTGCCACCCTAAATGCATTCTCCAATGATTTGGGTTCTCAAAGATGAACCTCATGTTGAATCTTATCCCTTAAAGTTCCTATGAATACATCAATCAAGTGCTCATCTGGAATATTTGTTACCTTTATATTCAATATTTGGAAGTTCTCAACGTGCTTTGTAACTGAACCATTTTTCTTGAGATTTATCAATTGGCTAAAGAAGGTATTGCTCATTGTATCCTCATAGTGTGCTATCATTTCTTCCATGAAAATTTTCCAAGTGACGAGTGATTTGTGAGAACAAAGCCATCGATACCACACAAATTGATTGGGTTATAAATACAAATAAGCAGTCCATACCTTTTGTGTATGTGGCACATTATGTAGATAAAAAAGTTGCTCCATATGAAGTATCGATGTGATTGGGTCCTTGCCATAAAACTTCCTCATATCGATCTTAGGAAAGTGGTTGGTATTCAACCCAAAGTTAGATTTTCTCCATTCTTGATTCATCTTCCTTGTGTCCTCATCATGAATTTCATTGGATACATTTTCACTTTCAGGTGTCCTCTCTATTAGAAAAATTTTCAATCCTTCCATGATCTCCCTTTTTAAATCATCCATATTAGTATTTATTGAATCCCTCATCTCTTGTAGTTAATATTTTGTTACTGTCTTCTTTTGTAAATCATTGATGTCCCTACACATTTCTTCACCTTCATCTAGAGTCCAAGTAGGACTATCTGGAGGCTTATTTGGTGTAGAAGTCCCTTTTTTGGGTGGCATGTTGGCCAAGTATCACTTTAAACCTTGATTTTGAGGTGGTTATGCTAGACAATCTTCCTTTTATTGTATATCCAAAATTTCGGCCCTTCTGGGTATGAAATTTTCTTTTCTTGTATTTCTATGATATTTTTTCTCTACAATTCCACAGGTCTGATCAAAATTGGATGTGCTAAGTGGAATTTACGGTAACTTCCCCACAACTTGCTGATTTTTGGCCTTTCCAGGAGATCTCACTGGTATAGCATGCTCCACACAAAATAATTGATATAAAATTCTAAAAATCATACCAGAAATACTATGGATTGTCCACTATCCATTGCAACTGGTCTCACTCAATTTGGATACTCTAGGAAGAAGTTATGATTTTTTTACCTGGAACACCTACTTGAGACTAGTCAATAGGACTAGTTAAATACCCTATCTTCTACATGGTGTATCTACAAATGTAAGATGACCCATAAGCTTACATTTTTACCACAAATACCTTGCTAATTTCTGTGAATAGCCTCCATATTTCAGAGTCTGAAACGGTACAAAAAACATTTTATAGCGACAATTCTGCATTGACTCAATTCAAGATGATTCCAGAACCCTATCTTACATAGGCTATATCTCTGAAAATATAGTGCCTCAGGAGCTAAAATTTTAACTCAATGTACCTTGATCTATCTACTAAATAACCTCCAAGACGTTCCTTCTGAAACATTGCAGAAAAAAGTTATATCGAAACTTCCAAGGTGTCACAGATGTAGTAGAAAAACCCCAAGACCTTGACCTCTGATACCATATGTTAAGGACCAAATATCAATATAGCATAGAAAAACGTCAGAATATGTACTCAATGCCTTGAAAAATAAAGAATTTCAAGTAATAAGCCTCTTCGAGGGGAAAACCTCCTTATACCGCACATAAATGTCCAAATACAATATGATTCCAAATGAAAATGTCTCCTTGGTATATATAGGAGACTAGGAGGTACAATTACAACTAATAGACTAAAGACGACATAAATAAAATAACATTAGTAATGTAATATGCCCCAATTAAGGGGTAATGAGCCACTATTTAAGGCTTAACATTTCACCCCCTAGGATTTGGAGTCCCGGTAGTATTTTTCACTTTCGAGCATGAACCCCATACTTCTTCTCATCATATAAATAACCTTCCAAATGGACTCCCATATCATATCATCCTACACTTGGTTCTATTGACTGAACCCTTGCAGTTTCATTATCCCTCCATCTCATCCAGCATTAGTTTTCCCATATACAAATTGTCCTCCATCCATTTACCTAGTACAGAAACCCACCCATGGGGCCCCCACCATCCACCAGTTCCCTTTCCCAACCTTATGCTCTCTATGAGCCAAGCCATCTTTCACTGGGGCACCTATTTCTGTATTTGTACACTCAATCAAAATTATTCTTTATTTCTTTGGTAATTGTAGAAATCCCTTGTTTCCAGCATATACATATATTTTTAGTCGTCATCCTCGATGGAATTATTTTACCTATCAAAGAAACCCATGTCTCCCTTGGTTGGGGCATCCAACCTTTTTTCATATCAACATCATTAACAAACCCCAAGTATCCCAAATCCATGTAACCATGATCTCTGAGTGTTCCCACTTATTTATCCTATGGCACAGTTTAACCCAATATCTAGTTGTCCCCCTGACGCTAGATCCATATTTCTAGTTGTTGCAAATCATCGCTCATCACCTCAACCAAGGGTTGTCTTGAACCCCATAGTGTCTCGACTCCATCCATGTTACCCATCAGTACCTGATATCATCTATTACTGAGTGGATTTAAAGAATATATTTGCTTCTTTGCGTTGCGTATCCCTTCATGTCGACATCAACATAGTTTCTAGAAGGGAGGTAGTAGCTTGACTCTGATTACCCTTTTCAATGAGGAGTCTCATACGAGAAAGGGAGAATCATCATTTATTTCTGATTCCGTTGATCCCCATAACATTTGACTTAAAAAAAATCTCATGATAAGGTGGGTCTTACTATAAGACCATTGCAGTTGTTTCATACCAATCGAATACCTCTAAAGTTGATAGGCCATCAATGCCTACGAGTCATCGACACTTCTTACAATCTTCCATTACTCGCTTCAGAGACAGTTTAATAGTCAAAATCATCATCTGTCATTATAAACCACCCCTGAGGGTGTTGCAGCTATCTACATCATCATACATCTTCATTTACAATCCCACATTTTGGTTTCATGACATGAGCATGGGGCATGCCTGCCTCATTTGTATATAGATTTTATTTTTTCTCCTAGAGAAAGGTTTGGTTCCCATAGTTTTCCCTCTTCCTTCGATGGATCTCTCTTGAAATTCCTCTCTTCACTCTTCCTTTTAATGGCACTCCCAACAAAAGAAACATTGATGTATTTTGGCTATACATATGCTCATAACCTCACACATCAGGGGGCATTTTTTATCACTGAAAAATTGTCTACAACATTGCACACAATGGTTGAAGAAAGACATCAATTCTATCAATAATTAGTCCACCTACAACACCAAAATCCATCAAAAGGAAAACAAATATACACTTGGTTCAAAAATTAAAATGTGCAAATTCACCAAAGGAAGCGTGCAGACAGTGCATAGGCTAACACAACCCTCGGTGCGCACTGCGTACAAGATGCGTGATTGTCTACAAGAAAATCTACACACTTCTCATGAATGATGCATTTATGAATCTTATCGGCCTCTCAACCATTTCTAGTCCGACCCCCAACACGATTTGACAGTCATATCTGAGAAAAATATAGCTTGGAGGCTAGTCAAGGGCTAGAGATTGCCCTAAAAGGCCCCTCGTTCACACTATGAATTAGTTGTACATTTCCATGAATGGACACTATAAATATGTGCCATGGGTGTGCTAGAAAAATAAGAACTTCAAGGTATTGTTATGCTGCAAGAATTTTCTTAGAGAATCCTCTCTTCTCTTTAAATCATTCAAGCACTATAGCAAGGGCCATTCCACTCACCTCTTGAGAGGATTGGCATTGTATTTCTTCACCATTTTCACTTTCCATTTCATGAAGAGAAGAGATCTCTATTAGGGAACTCAAGATCCCTCCCAAGGAGGAAGAGGGGATTCATAAGTCCCTGACTTTCTCTAAGGTGTTAGTCTATTAATATATTGATCCATTGGTAGCTATATGATGGTCATTGTTTCTGTTTTTCATGGTTCTAGTTATTGAAAGATTCTCTAATATTTATTTCTCATTGTTTTTAGTTTTATTTCCTTGTTTCATGTGCATTTGGTTATCTAATCAACTCACAAAACTTTTTCTTGTTTAGATGACTTAACTAAGTAGGTGATTGTTGTGTTTTTTCTCACCCATGTGACAAAACCAACACAACAAGGAGCTTCCTAGATTACATCAAATTTTCCTCTTTTTCTCTTAGGGGTTATTTTCTCAATTGCTCTTGTCTTGTGGATATAGTAGTAATCTCCCATAGAAACTACTGCTCCTTCAAAACCAAGTCCTTCATAGGTGAGTGATATACTCCCTGGGATGGCGACCAATAGGGTGAATTCCTCAATTGGGTTGTTTATCAGATTGGTGTCAAGAACCAATGTCACAATAGTGGTATGAGACTTGGTTCTATCCTCTTTGTCTTTGGAAGCCTTAATTTTGTCTTCCTCTTCCTTCTTTCACACTCTTTCTTGTGCAGCCAGGGCCATTTGTTCGATGTTCATTGTTTCTTCTTCACCCGTATTACTTCTTCCTGAGGGAAGGTGTGTAGTTAAATTATTTTCTAGTTCATCCTATTTCTCCTTAGCTTCCTTTTTATTCATCAACTGGTATCTCTCTTCATCCTCTTCAACTTTCCTTAATCGTTCTACTTCTTTTTCCCTCCTTTTCTCTTCCTCTAACATTAGTCTTTATTTATCTTCGTGGAGTAGGGCCTTGAAATATTCTAGCCTTAGGTATATGTCTTATTATTCCTCTTTCCTTAGCTATTGTCAGGTGACTTTGGTGGTGATCCTTTCCACCACATGGTCAAAACTTAAATCTCCCCGAAAGACATCTTCAATGGACCTAGATTCATGCATGATATGAGGTGCTAATATAACAACCTTCATGTGTTAATAAACCACATTTTGAGGATCATGAGATTTTGTCTCTCTCATACAAAGGCACAATTCCTTTAGAGTTTCTGATTCCTTTTCTACTTGCTTCTTGTTTTGTAGAGAGAATGATCCTATATGAAGGGGAAAAATAGGCCAAAATGTTTTTTTCTTTTCTGATAGGTAAGCATTGGCTCCTTTCTCCATAGTATGATATGCTATTTCTATGGCCAGTAACTTATTGGGCGCATACTTGGGAAGAAAGTGTGGAGGCCATGTTGTCCCGAAAATCATGACAAAGGTATAGTATTTCTTCATATACCAGTCTCCAATTTCCCTTAGGTCCTTGATGGTACCTGAGAAATCATATGCAGGAAAATATCAAAGATGACCTTGTGCAGGTGGGAGAGGAAATAGTCGTAGTTATCATAAAAAAATTTCTTACAGTTGACCTCCCACATTTGAGAACATTATAAATGGATGGGGCCATGATCTGGGGTCTAGGCCCAATTCAAAGTAGGGAATCAATTTGCTTAAAAAACAACATCTATGAGATATGATGACATGGAGAAGCCATGTTTTTTCATAACTTTGGGTTCTTTAGCCCGATTCTATATGTTGAAATATAGAATGCTTTATGAGTTGAAATCTTGGCCCTTCTTAACCACTATGTAAGCCATGGGAAACCATTCCATTTTTAAATTCCTTTCCCCTTTTTTCACTGCCCATTATTCATCACAGAACCCGCCTTCCATTAGTGTTACAAAATCTTCATGCTCGTCCCAAAAATTATCCAGGGATGACTCATTCAGAGAAATCGTGGGTTCTAGGGTCTCTTTATCTTACTTGGAAATATTTTTCTTTGAGTGACACAATGGGGAGACCTAAAGCATTGACTATTAATTTTGTATCTTTATGGATATATGTAAAACACCATCTATCAACCTCGTTGTAAGGGAATAGCTATGGGAGAGAAACCATCATTTGAATTCCACTTTTGTGAATGTTCCTGTACTTGCTAATTTCTGGGTTGTCAGGTGGAAACCTTTCATTGCATAACATATCAAAAATCACAACATCACTAAGGTAGTGCTCCATCCCATCATGGTTGTTTGTATCGAAAACATTGAAATATTTTAGGACAAAGGCATGAACAACAGTGTGGATTTTCCCCTCTCTTGTCAACATACGGGACATTTTTTAATAACCTATGTGAAAACAAAAATTGAGTGATTAATAGCATGACTATAGTGATACAGATAAAAAATAGTCAATGATGCGTGAAGAAATTACTCATAGGCCAAAGACAATAATAAAAGAGAAAGAGGTCAAACCTTCGCCACTATAGTGCCTATCTTCCTTAGTGACAAAAACACAAATGAAAAAATATGAAGTCTCAATATGTTTAAACTTTCCCAAATTCCCTCCAATACTATGTGTAATTAATGAAGAAGAGTGTTATAGCTTTGAATCAGCTAGAGGAGTACGTGGTGATATGAATGCAGCTTCAGGAAGTTCATAGGTTCTTACTACTAACTATATCACCGGAGGAGAAAGGTGATGGAAGGACGAGATTGCAAACATATTGTCATATTTGATAGTTTGTGGTGGTAAGATATGTTGACAATGATCATGAACAATCCTCCTCCGATGACAACTCTCAAACACATCATTAAATCTTAACGAGAGAACTTAATGATTCGTAATAAAATTTTAATTCTCACTGATCCAATCACTCAATACAAATCCTCTTCTTAATCATAGTGATAGGATGTTAAGTAACCGTGTGGGCCAAGTAGAGGATAATCGTGAGATCAAAGATCATTAAATAGTTCGATGATTACTAGGTGGATCTTAGATGTAGTATGGACTAAAGATTGGTTGTCGATGACCTAAAGAAACAAAATCATCATTAGTGATGTGTAGGGAAATAAAAAATGTGCTCTAATATTTTTACTGAAGAAGAAAAGGCTTCGTCGAAAAGGACCAGCCAGTAAGAGCATGCTAGGTGTGGGTATGCAGGTGGTCTTATGAAATGACTGAGAGATGGGACCCGTGCGAGTAATCATGTTGATGTGGATAAAGAACCACTCCCATCGAGCCTCTTGGATTATGACATGGATTTGCGAAACAAGGTGCGTCGTCATTGATGATGCAAGATAAACATTCAAAAGATCATTTTGATCACTATCCCCCTGACGATGAAGTTTTGATGCGTCATTTTCGGGATTTTGAAGTGAAGGAAATCTAGATCGAGAAGAAGGCATGACGATGGTAAGACCAAGAATAAATTTGTGTGAATAAAAAGGGATGGAGTAAATCTTGAATGAAGATGTACAAAGGGTCTGGGATGATGATATTGAAGGCTAGTGTATAGGTTATTTGTTCTGTTTCAGATGACCATATGCACGAGATTGAGGTTGTAGGTGAACAAAAAATCAGGTGAGTAAAGACTAGTGCCTTGTAGAAAATTTTGGTAGTATGGGCCTCCACCTAAACTGATAGTTTTGGTGGGGCTATTATGTTCACACAAAAAATGGTGAATCACATGGGATAACCAGTTATCTCTGTCTCAAAATAACCACTATATAAATATTTTCAGGTTGTATTACTTATCACCAAAGTTATAGGCTAACCGATGTCATGGACCTCATAAAAATTACTCCATATAAAAGATGAGGATACTGTTACTATGTTCGGTTATCTTCATGATAATTCAAAGGTGAGTGTTAAGGATGGGAAAAATTAATTTACTTTTGAGAACTTGCGGGGAGAACACCACAAAGGCTCATGTTTGACTATTTTAAGACCACATTGTGTTCCTTATGTCTTTTTACTTGGCATTTCTTCATTGCTAGTGAGCATCCATAGCCCCGACGAAGTTTCCTTGGTATCATATAAGCATGGCCCCACTTCCAACAAGTCTCCATAGCCCCAACAGGTTTACTTATACTTCCCACACTAAAAATAGTTTTTTCAACTTCCTTATTGTTTAAGTGTGCGTCCACTCTTTAATATTTTGGTTAATGATATTCATTTTAATTTAGGGTGTGAAGGACATAGGGTGATACAAGAGTCATTTTGATAATAAGGTCTCAACCAATAATTAGCCTCATGGGTTCCTTTACAACATATTTTCCTTAAGGATAAGAAGTTATGGGACATGGAGAGTTCACAAGAATTATCCTGAAGACACAAGAACTGTTATTGTATCCTATTAGTTGAACAATGAGTTGTATATGAGAATAGTCACATGGAAAACCAGTTTCCGATTGACTATAGTGACTTACCCACATGTTATGTGCAGTTGGTGATATTTTGAAACAAATACTGATGAGTTCTCCCCTCAAAGTATAAGCATAAGTTGGATTAAAATTTTCAAAACCAGATACAAGAAATTTCATCGTTACAATGAGTGTCTCATCGATCATTCTCCTACAAGGTGCTTGCTAAGCCTGAAAAAATAGATTCAATAATTCAGATGGAAAAGAGATTAGAAGGAGACTGAAGGTGGCAGAAAAATGAAGTGATAACATAAAAGAAAAACAAAGTTTTTTTCTAGAGAAAAATGAAAAATGATCCTATTATGTAAAAGACTATACCACCAAGGGTGATCAGGAGAAGTATCTTTTGAGGATTTGACCATTGATAGGGATCTCGTCCTTGTCTCCCTCCAATGTTCTAAGTTTAAAAGTTCCAGGAACACATTTATGGTGAATTAGATATTGGCCCAACCACAACTTTTGGAACTTTGTATGTATTCCTTTAAGCTTATTCGCTTTGTCCCAGTTGAGAACAATATCTCCCTCTTGAAAATATTTATTTCCCACGAATGATTTATCAAACCATTTTTTAATTACTTTATGATGTTCTGTTAAGTTCATTTTGTACTTTTCCCTTTTTTTTTCCAATTTCAACAACATGTTGAACCTAT
The DNA here is from genome assembly GCA_900067695.1 of Picea abies. Classification (NCBI taxonomy): domain Eukaryota; kingdom Viridiplantae; phylum Streptophyta; class Pinopsida; order Pinales; family Pinaceae; genus Picea; species Picea abies. Next base: position 1,219 of record CBVK0101963222.1, on the reverse strand, counting down.
ATTTCTTATCCAGGTGGATATCAGTGGCCACCCACCTTTTCCAACTGTCTCAAAACAATTTTTTGGCAATTTTGGCAATTTACTATTTTTAGTAGTTTTAACTTCCGGGGCCATTTTGAGGGCCTAAATGAAGTTTTTTCGAGATCGAGCTTCTCAATGATAGCCAAAGGCATGATTGAGCCCCCAAAATGAATCTCCTCGACGATACTGTTGAGTCTCAGTTTTGACATATATAATGCCATATATTACCTTGTATCTGATCCTTTTTTCCTATGTTATAATCCTATACTGGACTATTTCCTCCCAAAAACATACCCAATGACCTTGTTCATGTGCACAAGGGGTAAATTATGATTAAGGCATGATTTGTTTAGTTTTTCTTGAGTTAATTTGATTAAATGTTTGATTTTGCATGATCCTAATTGTTTGAATCTTAGGAAGTTTTGATCTGGTACTATCACACTCTACGCTATTCTTGTACTACCCATACACCTAATCTGGTACTCAGGATTATGACTGTGTGTATTCCGGTACTAAACAACTACCTATAGGAATTTGGTACCAACATTCTGGTACTCGATCTTCACCTCGATTTTCAGGCCGACGACGATGGATATAAAAATTTGGGGACATGGGTTTTTTCTAGAGCCGTGTTTTCATTTGGACACATGAGCCAGAATATCCATATATCACACGTGTGGACCTCCAGCTCAGGGGGAACGATCTATCCTCAATCTTTGCCAATTTTCCAGAAATTCTAAGATCATGCCCATATTTGTGGGAACTGTATTTTCTTGATTATATAATGGTTATACTCGACCTCCATTGATGGAAAATGGTTTTGATTTGGATTGGATTTTCTAGATCCAAAATTGCAATGTAAAAATCATATAAATTGAGTGATGGCTAAGACAAAAGGGAGAGGAATTGTTATGTTGTAGATTGGATTTCTGAACATATTATCTCTGTAAACATACTTCTTGAAGAATCAATATGAAGTTAAATTCATCAATTCCATGTGTTTTGTAAAGTTTATTGTTTTGTAAGTTTCTTTGAGCTTCCTTGTTGGCACAGCAAGGGCCCACCGATCCAACCAAGGTAAGCTCATTTGTAATTATTCTATGAATGTCATTCTATTCGTGTGAGTGTTTTACAATAGTGTGTTGTTAATGATTTTTAATCCATTTCAAAGAGTTCAGCATTGAGTTATTTGTTTCTG
>CBVK0101963221.1:149-15698 GCA_900067695.1 Picea abies | reverse complement strand
ATTTTCCTTTTCTAATATTGTAGGTTGCCATTTAATCGTTTGAAGTATGGGATTGTTAAGGAAATGACATTTTGAGTTCATATTTGTAGTATTTTCAGTATGTGTAGGAACCATAAGACTTTATATCTCATCTTCATGCTCCATAATGAAGTCTCTCAATTATGATGACTGTTCCTTGTACTGGTTTGTTTGAATTGCATGAAGTTGGAATTGATTTTGATTTCAAGAGTAATTGGAGTTGATTGCTATTTACTGTTTTGTTTACTACAGGAGACAAGCTTCTCAAATTCATCTCTTTAATTCATGAGCCTGGAATGAATAGACTTGTTTCTCTAGGATAGAATATTTTTGATTGGTTGTTTGTGTGAAGAAGTTTCATTATCAGTTTTCCTCTTCTATGTTCAAGGGTGTTTGATGTCTTTAGAAATATTATAAACAAAGTTTTTATGTTATTAATTATTTCCTATATGCAATAGACTTAGGTAGGTTACCTGTTCTCGACACATATAGTGTAACAACTCTTTTGATTACGAATCCCATATTGAAATTTAAATGAGTGTAAGATATATATTGATTATATTTGTACATCAATAGATACATTTCCAACAAGCTATCATACACCTAAAATTGAGATTGTATGCAAAAGTTACGACCTTGGGAAGTTGATGTACTAACTTACCCAGACGGGGCCCACATGACTTTTGGCACTTCATCTCCTAGGGTTAGGTTTTTGGATATATAGGGTTTTTGGAATTCCTGTTTATTGTAAAAAGGCCTTCAGAGCCTCATTGTAATCATCTTTATGCGAATGAGCACAATTGTCATACCTCTTCTCAGAGATAAGCTACCACCATTCCAACAAGCTTGTTTCCGTTGCATTTTACAGTTTCAGCTTATTTCCTTATTGAATAGAAAACCAATTTTACTATATCTCTGTTGTTTTGTGTTAAGAACATGTTAATAATCTGTAGTCATTTCATTCTGCTCATAGAATCTGGATCACTTTCATTATAGGGAATGTGTCATCTTGAAAAGATTGAGAAAGTTGTAGGGAGGGAAGGAAGGTATGTGCAGGGAATTTTTTTTCTTGTCCATAAACTAGAAAGAAAGGGAGGATTACTAATAGAGGAATTGGAATTTACCTTGTCATCCTAGAGGGTGTTTTGGAGGGCTAGATTCCAATTCCTTTGATGATCATTGACAATTTTCTTTATGATTTTGATCAAGTTTTTATTTGTTGACTCAACCAACACATTCCCCTATGGATAGTAGTTTTTTGAATATTTAAATTTAATGTTTCTTTCAAGGTCATATTCAGTTAGTTTCAGAGAAGAAAAATACTTGGCATTATCAAAAACTAAGGATTCAAGGACTCCAAATCTAGTGATAATATGAGACTTAAGGAATGATGTCACCTGGTTGTCATTGATTGTCTTCAAGGGATTTACTTCCATCCATCTGGTGAAATAATTTGTGGTTGTCAAAATATATTTGTGCAACTAAGAGGAGTTGGGGTTAATTTCCCCGATCACGTACAAGCCCCATTGTTGAAAAGGGAATCCCATAATCATGGGTTGCAAGGGGAAGGTAGCTTTCATTTCTCTCTCAATTGACTTTTGACATTCTAAGAAATTCCTTTCATATGCATGAGAATATTTGAACAAAGTAGGACAATAATATCCTACCCTAAGGATCTTGTGAGCGATGGTGTCACCTCCGAAATTTCCACCAGTCGAGCTGTCATGAATTTCATATAAGACATTTTTTGCATCTCTCTTCTCAAGACATCTTAGGAAAACACCATCATAATTATTTCTGCATAACATTCCTTGAACAATCTAATATTGAGATGATTTGAGTCTAAGATCCCTCTTCTTATTAGGATCTAGATAATGTGGTGCTGACCCATGGGTTAGGTAATATTTCATTTCATAATACCATTGGTCTGAGTTAACATGGATGTAGAAAACTTCTCTTTCAAACAACTCTTGGTATTGATAGAAGTCATCTTCCTATACTTCATCGCTTATCAATTCAACCATCAGTTTACATAACCCCTGCCCTTTGACAATTTGGTTAGGTTTGATCTCTAGGTCATATTATTTTAATATTGTTATCCAGTTATCTCTTTTCTTCCCCAGATCCTTCTATACCAAGAGGTTTCTAACAGTGGGATAAGGGACAATGACCTTGGTCTTTGATTTTATCAAATATGGCTTGAAGTGTTTTACAACTTTGTATACAACATAGGTTTGTTTTTCCAACTCTGGGTAATTTAATTCTTCTCCTTGTAACCTTGAGCTCATAAAAATCCACAGGAAATTCGTCTCCTTCCTGATATTTTTGTGTTATAATAGTTGTGAATGCAATGTCTAATGTGAAAGTATAGAGAATAAAATCTCAATTGAAATTTGAGATTAAAAGTGTAGGATATTACGCTATTTCTTCCTTGATTTTATCAAAAGACTCCTTTTGTTTAGATCCCCATTTGAACTATGTATTTTTTTTTATCATGTCTTGCAAGGGTTTTACTAATCTAGGGAATCAAATTGTGATAAAAAATCAAAGTTCTCGGAATCGCTTCAAATCAGACATGTGCGTAGATCTCATCATTATGAACCCAACGCAACTTGAATAGGGTCAAACATACATCATATGAGCAAGATATCACGTTCTGTCCATTTTTCCAAATAGTAAAAATTTTGCTGACTGTGTAGTCTGTATAGTGCTGACATGGAAACTGACCATATAGGTCATACGATTGTACAATGACGTGGTAGAGGAGTGGCATGGTGACTAGGTAGGTGTGGAAGACATGGAAAAATCCTTTTTTGACACATGTCACATAGTGGGAAAAGTGTATGGTGCCACGTGGCCCAGGCGTGGCTGCCATGTGGCACCCTCTTCAAAGTTTAAAATTTTGGTATTGTGCTCATGGGGGTTGGAACCCGCAACCTCCAGGTGGAAAGACAAAGTCTTGGCAGGGCCAAGCTACCATCCCAACCACAATAAGTCTTAACCATAATATACAAATTATATTATTTGAATTGACACTTGTTTTCCATCGACGGAGTAAAGAGTTGGGGCTAGGCCCCAGCCCCTGATCCAGCGCGTGACATATTCCCATACCACTGGTCCTATGTTTAAACCTTTTGGTGTGCACACATTTTTGAATGGAGTGTTAAACCTCCAATCACCACACTCTACCCATGCGACCACAACTTTGGCGCGAGGCTTGATACCTGGTGCTTAGCCTGGAAGGTGCGGGTTCCATGACATATTGTTGTCTCATATGACCTAGAGCGCAGGGATTGCAACAAATCAATGCTAGTTTGCATCTCGGCACTAGGCCACATGGCCCATGCAACCTTCATCTCCGTCGGGAAAAGGGGCCAATGATGTAAATGGTCCTACAATTTTGCCCGCTTTGCAGGATCCATTGTAGGTGTTGGGTTTTGGAGAGGAAAACAAATAGAGGCTAGGTTAGTTAGTCATAGGTGCATTTTGGCAAGAAGGTATAACAAGCTTGAAGGGAAAACTTCTAGGAGGTGTAACTTCTTTGTGTTTTGGCCAAATCAGGTGCCAAAAAATGCTAACTAGGGGTTTTTGGACGTTCTAAAGCCATCGAGGCCATCCATTTTGTATTCTGAGCATTGTCAGAGAAATTTTTAAGTATAATGAAAATTATTCAAGGGATGTTGGACCAGGAGATGTATCCCAAGAGAGGGGTGAACTAATTTATCATTTGATGTGTTATGTGTTCAAATTTGATGGTTGTTATCTATCTGATATGATGCTCATTCTTAAGTAAAACTCACTAATTTTATGTGTTATTAAACTGATCCTATTACCCCAAAACATGTCATTTTACACTTTCAATTTAAAGAGACAAGTCTTCTACATTTTTAAATATCTATTGGAAACATAATCATTCCATTTTTAGATCAGTTGGTATCATAGCTTTGGTTTTTGAAGACTTGATTGTTTGCAATTTGTTTTTGTTTTTCTAATGCTTACAAGGTTGAAGCTCACAAGAGGAGAAGGTCAACTTGTAGAGCCAAGTTCTCAAATGTCAAGAAGGAGAACTATCAAATCACCCCAAGTTTCAAGGAGATTTTCACCAAGTATGGCTCAAGAGGATAGCCATGGAAATATTCCTTCAGAGGAGGAAACTTTCAAGAAAGCCTTCTTTGATATGGCTGAAATGGTGAAAGTTTTGTTTGAATAAAGAAATGAAATATTGAAAGGTGAAAGCTCCAACCCTCCAAAGGGAAATGGAGATAGTGGTGATAAAACACCAAAGGGAAATGGAAGGAGTGGTGATTCTCCACCTCCTTCACCTTTATCTTCCACCTCTTCCACCATTTCACAACCATGTCCAAATTTCCCAAAAGGACATGGTAAAACGCCTTTACAAACCCCTTTACTAAAGCTTGATATTAAATTTGAATTGCCTATGTATAATAGAGAGGTGAATGCATGAAGGTTGGAAAATTGTGTTCGTCAAGTAGAGGTGTATTGTAGGATACAGAAGATCCAAGATGATGAAACCAAAGTTCAACTTGCCTCTCTTATATTGGAAGGTGCAACACTAATTTGGTGGGAAGCAAAAACTCAAGAGGAAATGAAGAAACATGATAAAATTTTATCCTCTTGGAATGATTTTATTGTTGCAATTAAAAGGAAATTTTATCCACTCACATACATGCAGAAAGATATAATGGATTGGAAAAATTTTAGACAAGCTAAGGGGAAAAATGTACAAAACTTCACTCAACAGTTTAGAAAAAGATCTTTGGTTTTGGGTGTAGATTTGTCTTCACTAGACACTTTACTCAAATACATTGGATCATTACATAATTATTTGAGGCATACCATATTGATGTTTAACCCTACAAATCTATATGAAGTATCTGTGTAGGATACTCACTTAGAAGCAAGAGGAAACAATGTTCCTAAAGAGGGCAGCATGAAAGATTTCTTTAATGGAGATAAAGGGAAGGGAAAGTTCAAGGGAAAAAGAAAGAAGAATACTTCAATGAGGAGAGATGGGGAAAAACTGACATGAAATCATTGTTCTAAAGATGGCCACGATGAAGACCATTGTTGGAAATTTCATCCTAAGAAGAGACCCAAAAATTTCAACAACAAAGGGAATCCAAAGACTGTTTCAACTACCCAACATGATTTGGGTTCAGATTCTGGAGATGAGACAAAGATTACAGCCATGGTATATAAAGGTAAGGAACCCATTCCTAGCACTAGTTCTTCAAATTATGACATCAATGAAACTCAACATGAAAACGAAAGAATAGAGCTTTTCCACATCAGGGTGATTTCAAAAGATACCAAAATAGACACACTTTTTGATAGTGGTTCACAAGAAAACCTCATATCTAAAGATACCGTAAATAAATTAAAATTAGAGACAACACCTCATCCAAAACCATATCCTTTAGGATGGATATGTGACAATGCAAAGTTGCATGTAACAATAAGGTGTAAATTCATATTTTCCATTACTGCAAACTTTATAGATCAGGTAGAGCTTGTTGCCATTCCATTGGATATATGTGGTATTGTTTTGGGAAGTCCATATTTGTATGATAGGAGAGATATCTTTCATATACATGAGAAAAAATATCATTTGTTTAAAAATGGAGTTGAGTACATTGTTAGAGCACATAAAAACAAGATGAACATGTCACTTGTAAATTCTGGACAAATGAAGAGATTAGTGAATGCTAGTAAAAAATATGTTCTCTTGATGATAAAACCAAAAGAGAATTTTGAAAAGGAAGCCTTCCAAGGATGTGACTCAAAAATGAAATATGATTTATATGAGGCTATTAATGCTCATGGTGAGATGTTTCAGGAACCAAAAGAATTGCCTCCCAAAAGAGGAGTCCAACATGAGATTTGTTTGCAGCAGGATTCTTCTCTTCCAAACATCAGTATGTACAGGATGTCAGTGATGGAAAATGAAGAAATTAAAAAAAAAATCCAAGAGTTGATTTACAAGGGGATTATTTGGCCAAGCACTTCACCATGTGGGTCATCGATTGTATTAGTACCAAAGAAATATGGTACATGGTGCATGTGCATTGATTTCAGAGCCTTTAACAAGATTACAGTAAAGAACTGTTATCCTCTTCCTCGCATCAATGATTTTCTTGATCAGTTAAAGGATGCCAACTATTTTACTAAGTTGGAGTTGAGAAGTGGATAACATCAGATTAGGATTGTTGAGGGAGACACATGGACGACAACTTTCAAAACCAAGCAAGGTTTGTATGAATGGATGGTAATGCCATTTGGTCTTTGTAATGCTTCTGCTACATTCATGAGAGTTATGAATGATGTTTTGAGACCTTTTCTTGATGATATTGTGATAGTTTAATTGGATGATATTTTGATTTTTAACAAGTCACATGAAGAGCATGTCAATCATGTGAAACATGTGCTAGATGTCTTACAAAAAGAGAAGTTGTTCTTGAAGATGTCTAAGTGTAAATTTGGAAAGACCTCACTTGTTTACTTGGGGCATATTGTGGGAGAAGGAGAATTGAAGATAGAGCCTTCCAAGATTAAGGTCATTGTGGAATGGCCCAAGCCCAACAATGTAACAGAGGTGAGAAGATTTTTTGGAGCAACCCAATATTGGAGGAAGTTTATTGCTAACTTCTCTTACATTGTAGATCCATTACATTCTTTGACAAGAACTAAGAAAACTTTTTAATGGGGAGGAAAGCAACAAAAGGAATTTGATGAATTGAAGGGAAATATTAGTTCATCCCCTGTTCTTGCACTTCTTGATTTGAGACAACCATTTGAGATCTAAACAGATGCATGCAATTATGCAATGGGAGCAGTCTTGTTACAGTATGGTAAACCCATTTGTTTTCATTCAGAAATTTTTAATGGAGAAGTGATTAACTATCCTACCTATGATAAGGAATTGTATGCATTGGTACAAAGTGTGAAGAATTGGAAAGACCACTTGTTGGGAAAAGAAGCTATCATTCACACAGATCATCAACCACTGCAATACTTACAATCACAAACCAAGCTACAACAAGCAAGGCACTTCAGATGGATGGGATTTCTTCAACAATTTCACTTGGTTATCAGGTATAAGAAGAGATGTTTTAATAAAGTTGTTGATATTCTTTCTAGGCCTATTATTAGTGCTTCAATTATTATTAAACATAATTCTATCATGCATGAGAGATATGTTGAGCAATATTCTTTAGATTATGATTTTAAAGAAGTTTATGCAAATTTATGTCATTCTAACCAAGTTGAGGAACTAGACTATCATGTACATGATAAGTTATTGTATCACCTTGGCAAGATTTGTATTCCACAGGGTGAGAGAGTCAACATAATAAGAGAAGCACATTCTTCTCTTATTGCTGGTCACTTTGGTGTAGGAAAAATAGTGGCAAACATGCAAAGGTATTGCTATTGGCCTAAGATGAATCTGAGTGTTACAAGGTATGTAAGAGGATGTTCATTATGTGCTACAAGAAATCCTAGCAATAGAAAATTGGGTTTGTATACACCACTTCTGGTACCTACTTGTCCTTGGGAAAGAATTTCTATGGATTTTGTAGGAGGTCTACCTATGTCAAGAAAGGGCCATGATTATATTTTTTTTGTGGTTGGTCGTTTCAGAAAAATGTGTATTTTGATGCCTTGTAAGAAACAAGTTACAACTGAACAAACGACACATGTTCTTTCAAAATGTTTGGGTTCATTTTGGGTTTCCCAAGTCCATTATTTTTTATCGGGATTCTCTCTTTGTTGGGAGTTTTTGGTCAAGTTTATGGGCACTCATGGATACCAAGATGAAAAAGAGCACCTCTTTTCATCCACAAATAGATGGTCAGAGAGAGGTGGTGAATAGAACAATAATACATCTTCTTCATGGATATTGCAGCAATCATCCTAAGCTTTGGGATGAACATTTGCATTACATTCAACATGCTTATAACCGAGAAAAGAATTCCTCAACTCAAACTTATCCATTTGAGGCTTGTTTCGATTATTTACCAAAGTTTCCTTTAGATTTTATCTTTGCGAAATATGTGGCTATTGATGGTCATAGTGATGTTGACAAGGCTAAGAAGTTCATTGAACAAGTTCAGTTTGTGCATCAAACTATTCAAGAATAGTTGGAAAAGAGTCAAGCCAAGTAAAAAGAAATACATGAAAAACATCGTGTTGATCACAAGTTCCAAGTTGGAGATGAAGTTTGGATTTACATTAGCAAATAAAGGCTTGAAGGAGAAGGTAAAAAATAGAAACCACTTAGATATGGTCCTTTCAAGATACTTGAAAATATTGGTAACAATGCCTTCCATTTAGATTTTCCTCCTTATATGCATATGTATGCTATTGTTAGTGTTGATAACTTGAGATTGTATGATCCTCCTTTGATTGATGATCAAGGAGAGCATGTTCAGATTCCATCAATTGAATATTTCTCGCCATATTTTCTGTGAAAATTGCATGAAGATATAATCCTTGATAGGAAGACAAGGTCTTCAAAGTGAGGTGATGTTGATTACCTTCGTATTGGTCTCAAAGGCACCAATCCAAGCAAGGATAGATGGATTAAGGTTGGAAAGGTGATGTAACTATACCCTCATCTTTAGATGGACTGAAAGTAGTCTTTTGGAGGTCCAAAATCTTCCCAATGGGGTGGTGTGATCCAGGGGATCAAATTGTGCTAAAATATCAAAGTTCTTAAAATTGCTTCAAATCATACATGTGAATAGGCCTTGTCATTATGAACCCAACGCAACTTGAATGGGCTCAATTGGACATCATATGAGAAAGATATCACATTCTGTCCATTTTTCCAAACAAGAAAAATTTTGCTGACTGTGCAGTCCATACAGTGTTGACGTGGAAGATGACTGTACAATCCATACAGATGTACAATGATATGGTAGAGGAGTGGGATGTTGAATAAGTAGGTGTGGTATACATGGACAAATAAGTTTTCAACACGTGTCACATAGTGGGCAAAGTGTATGGAGCCACATGGCCCAGACATGGGATGCCACATGGCACCCTCTTCAAAGTTTAAAAGTTTGGTATTGTACCCATGAGGGTTGGAAATTGCAACCTCCAGGTGGCAGGACAAAGTCTTGGCAGGGTTGGGCTACCAACCCACCCACAATAAGTCTTAACCATAATATGCGAATTATATTATTTGAATTGACACTTGTTTTTTTGTCGGTGGAATAAAGGGTCAGAGCTAGGCCTCAACCCCCGGTCTAGCACATTACATATGACCATACCACTGGTCCTATGTTTAAACCTTTTGGTGCACACACAGTTTTGAATGGAGTGTTAAACCTCTGGTCACCACACTCTACTCATGCGACCACAACTTTGGCACAGAGGTTGATACTTGGTGCTTAGCCCGGAAGGTGCAGGTTCCATGACATATGTCCATCCCATATGACCTAGAGTGTGGGGGTTGCAACAGATAGGCGATATTTTTTAGGTCGACACTAGGCCACATGGCCCATGCGATCTCAAACGGTCGTACAATTTCGCCTGGTTTGTGGGATCCATTGCGGGTGTTGGGTTTTGGAGAAGAAAACAAATAGAGATTGGGTTAGTCAATCACATGTGCGTTTTGGAAAATAGGTACAACAATCTTAAAGGGGAAAACTTCTAGGAGTTGTTATTATTCATTTTTTGGCCAAACCAAGTGCCAAAAAAGCCCATCTAGGGGTGTTTGGATGTTCTGAATCCATTGAAGCCATCCATTTTGTATTCTAAGCAGTGTAAGAGAAATTTTTAAGAATAATGAAAATGATCCAAGGGAAGATGGAAGAGAAGATGTATCCCAAGAGAGGGGTGAAATCATTTATCATTTGTTTTGTTATGTGTTCAATTTTGATGGTTGTTATATTTCTAATATGTTGCTCATGCTTAAGTAAAACTCACTAATTTTATGTGTGAGTAAACTCATCTTATTACCCAAACACATTCTGTTTTACACTTTCAATTTAAAGAGATAAGTCTTCAACATTTTTAAATATCTATTGGAAACATAATCATTCCATTTTCAGATCATTTACTGTTTCTACATATCTGGGGACAAATATTCTCACAAAATTTATTCTCACTAGTAAGGAGTGCATATATTTTTTGTTATGGGGAGGAGGGATCTTGGAAATAGTTTTATTCCTTTTAGGTTCAATTTTCATACCATTTTTTGAAACTATGAACCCCAATAGCCTGCCCTCATTGACTACAAACACATATTTTTTGGGATTGAGGGAGATACCATACCTCCTGCACCTATTGAATACTCTCCTCAAATGGGAAATATAGTATTTTCTATCGCTAGAGAAGATAGTAACATCATATAGATACACCACAACAAACTCTCCAAGTATGCCTCTGAAGGCGATATCCATTTCTCTTTGGAAATCTTCTCCAGTGTTGATCAGACCGAATGACATCATCCTGTAAGAATGTGTTCCCCATTTAGTCTGAAAGGAAGTCTTTAGTTAATCATCATGGGAAACTAGGACTTGATTATAGCCATAAAAATCACCTAAAAGGGAGAGTGTTTCAGAGCTAGATACGTGTTGCACGATTTTCTCCAGAGGGGGCACTCGGTAGTTGTCTTTTTCAAAGGCTTTGTTCACTTTTCCGAAGTCAATACATAGCCTTATATCTCCATTATTTTTCCTCAATGGTACCATGTTAGAGATCCATTGAGTATGTTTGAATAGGAATATAATCTTAGCAACAAATAACTTATTCAAATCTGCTTTGACCCAAGGCTCAAGACTGGGATGCATATTCCTCAACTTTTGTTGATAAGCTTTTGTTTGAGGCTTCATTAGAATAACATGTTGTATGATTTTGGTGTCGTACATCTTGAGGTATTCCAATTTCCATGCAAATATGTCTTTATATTACTTCAATAGTTTTATGTAAGATTTATTTTCTTTAGGAGAACAATTCTTTCCCAAGTTGATATTTTGAGGTGTAGTGTTTGTTCCCATATTTACCACTACAAACTGCTTCAATAAGTTGTTGGTTTTGCAGTTTTTTTCTTTCTTGAAATTATCTTGGAGATCATAAATCCTATCCAATCTAACTACATTCTTGGGGATATTGTTGGCTGAACTAGATTGATTTCTTGGTTAATATTGATTAGTATCATCATTGTTCTTCATTACATCATGCTTACCCTTATCAATAACAAAGTCTTTGAGTGTGTCTTTGAGGTGCAAGAAGCTAATAATTTGTTGATCATTGTCAAAGACTCTCCAATTAGTGATGTTGTCTAGAATTTAAGGCCTATACACAAGTTCAATAGAAAAAGTGTCAGGCATCAATCCATCTGAAGGTATTAATCTAGATGCACAATTCACTAGTAAGTCAACATCAAAGTTCAGTGAACGAGGAACATAACTAATATTAAATGCAACAAAAGACTTGATTAGTTCCCATACCTCTAAATGATAATGTTTTATATGAATTGAAATACAATGGATGGTGTTCCTTAACTATCTTATGACAACTTCAGAATCATCAAATACCTTAATTTTGTCTGCTTTCAAGTCTACTACCTTTTTCAATCCTTGTAATAAAGATTCATATTCAACAATATTGTTGGTGCATTGGAATTCTAGTCTGCATGTAATTAATGTTTTCTTTCCTTTTGGATATTTGAGTATGCAAACAACACCTGCACCTTCTAAATATTTATATCCATCAAAAAATAACGTCGACATATCAAGATATCTCTTTTTGGGTTCAATAATAGATTTTGAGTATTCAATTTTTTTAGGATTAGTGGGGTTAGTAGCGTTAATGAGAATCTCTAATCTATCTTCGGGAATTATGTTAGATTGTACACTAGAATTAATGTTAGTTGGATATAATATAATACAATTAGGCTCTAAAATCTTATTTCAATGAAGGATTTCATATTGTGTATTATATTTCACAAAACAAGATGTTTCAGATGTGTGGTTCCCAAACAATGTGTCATATGAATAATTTACAAATTGAATTGTTAAAAACCATAGGCTCATTTGTGTCATTCAAATAAGTCACTACATGCTTCATGTATCTCTCTCTATCGATTCTGATTTGATTAAGTTTTCCATTGAAAGGGAGCCATAACCATGACCAATCAATAGCAAAAAAATTGTTCAACATAGCAGACCAATCTCTACTTAACAACATGGCATAATTATCAGGTATGTCTACAACAATAGTGTCAATAGTTTGATGAATTTTATGATTAAAAGACATAACTTGAGAATACATATGACATTGTTGCTGATATGTCAAGTTTCTTTAACCTGTAAGTGAATCTGAACCTAATCCTACTTTATCTAATTATCTAGCATAAAAATATGTGCCCTATCATCACCCTCACCATAAAACTCGAAGGAATGGAAATGATTCTTTCATATCTTTGCAAAAGAGATGTGAAAGACATAATTGTGGACCAATGCTAACTACCAGGTTAGATTTTTGTTGGATTGATGTATGGTTCTAGAATCATTTGACTAGATGTTTGAGAAATTCATATAAATATCTTGTATCATTAGTTGTACAATCATGCAGTGTTCCTCTTACAAACAAATGGTTTCCTTGGAAGTGGTTGACTGAGGATCGAACTGACATGATAGTTGATTGGAGTTTTGAATGAGTGCTTAAGGAGAAGCATAAGTTCAATGGGAGCATCCTTTTTCCATTGATGTCAAAAGGGGGGACATTTCAGACATTCAAATTTGGAAGAGACAAAGGAGATATGTTGGTCCACATATGTTAAAACATTCATATGCGGATTCACTATCCTTTCATAGATATTCCCTGTGGAATTTAGGGTTCCTAAATGCTCCTGAAATTAGTTTCAAATAGGTCATCTTGGCACTTTCACTATAACTTATTTTCTAGGATGTTTCAGATCTTACAACTTTTCTTAGATAAAGGAAAGATCTATTATTACATGTAGTAAATAATTTATATGTTGGTTTGATATAATTTTACAGATATTCCCCATGGAATTTAGGGTTCCTGAATGCTCTTGAAATCAGTTTCAAACATGTCATTTTGGCACTTTCTCTATAACTTATTTTTTGTGGTGTTTCAAAGATTGAAACTTTGTGGAGATAGAAGAGATACCTTGGTGTTCACATGAAAAAACTTTCATATGTGGATTTTCTATCATTTCACAGAAATCCCCTGTGGAACTTAGGGTTCCCAAATTCTCCTAAAATTAGTTTCAAACAGGTCAATATGAATTTTTCACTATAACTTATTTTCTAGGAAATCCTCATACTGTGAAATTTTTAAAGAACAGGGAAGACATATAGTTGTATCTTAGGCAAACATTTTATATGTTATTTTTTTGTACTTTATAAGATATGCTCTGTGTAAATTAGGGTTTCAAAAATGATCTAGTAAACATTTCATAATCAAATTTACAAAATTGGATACGTGGCATTTTGTACAATTTTGTTCTTCGGAAGAGGACTAGAACAACAAGGTTTGGGAAAGATGCCACTTCAAAATTCAAATTTATGTCATACTTGGTAAAGGAAACAATAATGAATAGACTTGTTGAAGGAATAAGAAATGAGTAGATGTGGTAAAGGAAGAAGCAACAAATAGACCTGGTGAAGGAAAAAATAACAAGTAGACTCGGTGAAGGTTGGTGCATCTTACATATTGGTGTCTCTTGCTAAGTTCGTTCTTAGCGATGAGGATTGGAGTCTCTAGTATATTGGTTTCCATGAAGATATATAAGATATTGGTGTCTACAGAGATCTGATGTAAGATATCAGTGTCTACCAATATCTATAATATATTGGTGTCTCTTGCTAAGTTGGTGCTTAGCGATGGTGATTGGTGTGTCCAGTAGATTGGTTCATACAGAGATTTGAAAGATATTGGTGTCTCTTGATAAGTTGGTTCTTAGTGGTGGGGACTAGTGTCTATGAATATCTATAAGATTATGTTGGTTCTTACCAGGATTTGTATTAGTGGGGATTGGTGTCTCGAGTAGGTTGGTGCCTATAAAGAATTATAAATATACGTTTTATGGTTTTCTCTTGAAAGGGTTTCCACGTAAACCCCATGTTACATGTTCTGCAGTTAATATATCTCATATGTGATTTTTTTATTATGGTTGATGAATGTTAAAAAAGGTAAAAAGATGTATTATATTGATTCTACCCCTCTGTCTCAGTATAAGTGTGTCCTCAACATACTTCTGCAATTTTACGGTCTTAAGGTAGACAAAGAATAAGTGATTACTATGCAGACCTACTCAAATTTTTATGTTGAATTTGATGGTGTTTCAGGGTCGATGATTTTGAACCACATTCACCTCCAATTGGATAGTTGACATCCAATCAAATGGTTTCCCTAATTAACAAGACTGAATGATGTTAGTAAATAAATTTGAATAAATGATTAAAGACCATGCAATAAATGATAATGAAGAAGTGAGAAGAAATTAAGGCCATGTAACACCCCATGTTTTGAGCCCCATATTAAATAATGTATTTTGTTAATTGATGAGAGGCCAGAGTACCGTAACAATCAAAAGAGGCTAGTGTGCCTAGGGAATGTAATGTTTTGATCATTATTAATAATAAAAACATCACTGGCCGCTAGACAAACAAGGACAAGAGTTATAGGGGCTACGATTCCACAAGAGAGGGGGCTTAAGGGGATAAGTATTTATTTTATATTTTATTTACCCATTTTTTTTAATGGAGAATAACAGTTACATGAGCTTCTTGGGAGGAATGCCAAGTGGTTCCTTGATTCCAAGAATTACATAAACCCATCTTTGGTCTGGGGTGGGGGTTCTTCTGTTAGTTGGTTCTTCTATTAGTTTCTTCTTCTTCACTCATTCACTCAATTTCTCGTTGTTCACACCTTTCATTGGGATTTCAATCCATTCATTCTTTCACCCAATCATCTTTCCTTATTCGTGTCTTGGCTTGGGAAAGGAAAACAAATTGTTGAAGAGAAGCCATGATATTGTTGGTTGTAGAGACTATTGGTGTATTCCATCCATGAATCAAGACCTCCATGTCTGAGATGCTTTCATCTTTGCCTAGGTTTTCTCACATTTGTGAGTCTTGAGAGTCCTAGCATGGAGATTATGGACCAACTACACTGGATCCCTAGAAGGAGGTGGACAACCTGAGCAACTGCGTGGCGGAGAAGGGGGTCCATTCTCTTGGGTTGTGCAGGCTGGGTAGAAGAGAGTTGGCATACTTTGGATTGTTGTGGTTGTTGAGAAGCTTGTGAGAGTTTGAGTGTTGACTAGTTTGGGAAGCTGAGTGACACTCTCAAACCGTTCTTGTGGATTCATAGCCTGTTAGAAAAATAGGACCGCGGAGAAATAAAATAAAACAAATGCAGAAACAAAACACAGAAGACACACAATACAAGAGAGACACAGATTTACGTGGTTCACCCAGTTTGGGCTACGTCCACCAGAGAAATTGCCAGGTCCTTCCTTTATTATTATCC
>CBVK0101963218.1:0-10135 GCA_900067695.1 Picea abies | reverse complement strand
TAGGAAAAGTCACTTAAGCCTAAGTCAACGAAGAATTAGAATGAAAAGGTGCTAAAGGGGGACTTAATGAATTAATTATTCACCTTAGGAGGAAAAGTGTCTAGCTTAAGTGAGGTCAATGGTGAATTAGATTGGGAATGGTATAAAGGGAGGAATTTGACCTAATTCCTCATTATGCATTGTTATGATTTGATGTTGAGAGTTCCCAGAGGAGGAAGAGAGTCGACCTTGTTGTTTTGTGGATTTCTGGAGGAAACCACCACCATTGATTGGTTTCGTTGTTGAGAGACACACCCTAGCCCATCGGAGATACCATTCAGGCATTTCACGGAGCTATTCAGGAGTATCCAGTATAGTGTGCACAGCTCATCCAGTGAGAGCGCAAGTCAGATTGAGGGTTTGTGGAGTTGCACGAGGTTTGAGCTCAGATTGCAGTTTCCTTCCGACCCAGTGGAGATCAAGCCAGGGCGCTTCTATTGAGCCATTTATCATCATATTCTAACGCTGGAATCTTGCAGAGCACATCATCCAGCCATTTAGGGCGCAACTCTTCCGACAATACATTCGTGGTTGTAGGCGAAGCATCAGGACAGATCTGGGGAAACCCTTCCGACCGAGTTCCGCATTTGGCGAGACAATCGTTTTGATCCCTATAGCAGTTGATTCCGTCAGTGTAATCATTTGGGGCGCATCCAGTGTCCCAGGAGGTGCGCAAACCCCCCAGGGGTCCAGATCCAGTACCTCACAGGGCGGATTTGATATCCGACACTCATCCATTCCAGTCTAGAGGCCAGGGTCCTTCTATTGGAGTAGTTTCCGGCACATTCCGACGGCCTATCCTTCCGGACGAGTTTTCCAGCTTGTAGTGGTTACCGTATTTCTCCGGAGTCGCATATTTCTGCCATCTATCCATGCATGCATCAGCTCTGCATCCATCTTCTGATCACGGGTATTTTTATGCTATTTGAATGTATTCCAGTGACGACCCATGAGATCTAGCTAACGATTATACTCTATATTTCCAGTGTGTTATTGTATTTCTATGCTTGAGTCGCATAATATATGTTATTGGGCAGTTGATGTTCTTTACTTCCGCATGCATCCTTTATATACTGTTTAAACCATAAATACGCAACATGCACATGCAATAACCAACATGCACCTGAAATAACCAACATGCACATGCAATAACCATAAAGATCTCAAACACACAACTGAAATGCATCCAGAAACCCCCAATGTATCAGATCTGCAAGACAAAACATTGGATCAGTAGCAAATATCTTGATCTGCGGGATCAGGGATATTTCATCAAGGTAGTCTAGCTTTCTTTTATTAATTTTCTACGACCTATCTTGTAAAGTAGGGATGCAACAATTTTCAGATAAGAAAGAATACTACTCTATAAATGATTGACTCTAGGCATATGATTGCGAATAAATTTTCTCTTCTACGCTTCTCCAACATCACCCTGGTTAAATGCCTACAAATACAATTTTTCTTTATTATTCAAACAAATTTATGTGCAGGTCAATCTTGATAAAGGGCCCAAATGTTATGAGCCTATTGTGCTATATTAAATCTGTATATATGATCCACTAATGGTTTTCTATCGAAATAGATGCAAAGATAGCGTGTTGTTCTTTTATGTCAGGTAAAATCATGCAAACAACCACAAAAGTAATTTTATTGTACAGTTTAGTTAAGTAACAATGACAGCAACTTTGTTCTTTTACGTCAGGTAAAATTACGCAAACAACCACAAAAGTAATTTTATTGTACAGTTTAGTTAAGTAACAATGACAGCAACTTCTAGGGTCTGTCACTCTTACATTGAAATTTCACTCTTCACATGAGAAAACACAAAAACATGGTGAAACGTAGTCAAATATAAGCTAATTAACTCAATGTACTATGAATTGTCAATAATATTCTTTAACATTCATATTCTTTATGTCAGAAAAAATATGCAAAAGACATGCAACAAAAACAATACAGATGCCTATTTTACCTTTGAGATGAAGCTCGTAGCAATGCTATTTTGGACAATTCTTCTCGTACAGATCGAGAATCAGGGACCTTTTTTGATGTAGGTTGGCTAGACTCACACAGCAAGGTAGCTTCTAACATGCTTTCTGCCATGACAGCCCTCTTTTCCATTGCAGAAAGTGAATTTATTGCTTCTTCATACTTCTTCTACAAACAGACGTATAAAAAATTAAATGTATAAACTTATAAAGTAGGGAAAATGTGTTTCCATTAGAAATTGTAATTTAGTATAAATTATAAGATCATCACAAAAGCATGCTAACTATGAACCGACAATGATATACAAGAATATTGCCTTGAGAAAATACCATATCAAATCTAACAAAAAAGGAACAGGGATATCAAGGAAACAAAAATGCAATCACATAGGGTGAAGCACATTGAAGTCATTCATTCACATAGATCAAAGATAGTGACCAATATTTACATAGTGAAAAAACTTAAAGAGGGAAAACAATACACGGCACTAAAGAGAATTTTATAAAGCAAAGAATAATTTACATGATTATGCTGTCAGATCAATCATTGACAAACACTCCGCGCTCTTTAAATAAAGATCATGGACCAATGGGGTGGGAAACTTGTATAAGACATGCTTGTGACCATCAAATTATTAAAGTAGAAAAACACACTTAAGAAAGAGACTAAAAGCACACTAGACCAAGTTGACCTTAAACCAACTCCTAGTGTTAAAATCTACGCTGCGGGGAACCCCACGCCACCCTTGCACCCAAAGCACGCTCCCTTCTAGGAGCATTTTCCGAGAGTGCGCTCCCATCTTCAAATTTGCTCTCCCTACCCATTTAGGGAGCATTGCTCCCTAAACGCTCCTGAGACGCTCCTAGGAGGAAAATAAATGCTCCTCGACTGCTCCCGCATGATGAGGCGCTTTTGGGCATTACGCTCCCTCAGCGTTCCCTAGACGCTCTTGAGATGCTCCCAAGAGGAAAAGAAACGCTCCTTGAGTGCTCCCGTGCAATGAGGCATTTTTGGGTGTTTTTTTCCCCCTTTGTGGGTGTTTGGGAACCAAGACAAGGTTCCAAAAGGAATGGCTAGGGTTTGTTAGGATTAAAACAATCACTCCATTTTTCTCTCATTCTATTTCTCATTTCACTCATCTTTGCTAGGAGAGTTTTGAGTGGGCTTCTTGCTAGTTCTTGAGAAGATTAAAGGGAGATTGAAGGTTGTTATAGGGAGATTGAAGGGAGATTGGAGAGCTTGGAGAGCTTGGAAGGGAGATTGAAGGTTGTCGTTTGTGAGAGCTTGGAAGGGAGATTGAAGGCCTCTATAGTCATATTCAACCACCATAGGAGAGCTAAAGAGGTAGGCTCTTAAGCCCATTCTTGTTTTTTTTCTACATCCATGTGTGGTAAACTAGTATATTATGCTATGTTGAATATTTGAATGTTTTCTTTTCCTACTCTTTCCCATTTCTCCTCCATCATTCTATTGCAGGTAGCAAGTTATTATCAAGGTTCAACAATCATGATGGGTATGTCATTTTGGTTCCATTTTTTTGTTATGATGGTGGTGTTGGGAGTCAAAGAACGTCGAAATACTAGAGATATAAGGCTTACTATGTAATAAAGTCACTTTATGACTTTAGAATATGTTAATGTTCATTTTTTGTGTAAAGCAATCTATCCCACATTCATAAGTAGAAATGATTTGCTTAATGAACAATGATATATAAGGTGGTAAACTCCTTTGTAATAAGTGCACCAATCATTCATTGATAATATCATATGGTGTTATTGTGAGTATCTTTCTTTGAGCTTAGTTATGTGACTCAACCCTATCCAGGGTTTCCTCATTTAGTGATCCAACTCATTTTGTTATATGGTATTAGAGTAGGAAGTTGTATCAAGAGTCTCGGGCCTTTGAAAGACAAGGTTTCCACTCTTTTGACTTCAATAGTCTGAAAGTCATGAAGTGCCACAATTTGAGGGTGTTTAGCAGTGAGTTCACTCAAATCTAATTTTTGTTTTTTTAGCTATGATTTAATGCATGATCCTTCTTAATTTTCTCAATAGAGGCAGCAAGGGTTTTATTGTATTCTACGACCGATCTCTCTCAGATTTGTAGTATCTACAACTCTAGTTTGTGTAACCTTTCTTTGCATCCGTCGATAATAATTTTTTAGTAGTGAAAAAGATCAGATCTAATAAGTCATGGAGATGCGCTTAGAGAAGTACTCGAGTTTCAATTTCCATACGTGGAAAGTGAATATCTAGATGCAATTAATGAATAAAAACCTTTGGGGAATTGTCAAAGGAGTCAAGGCAACACCTGCAGATCCGAACAAGTTGATAGAATGGGAGAGCAGAGATGATAAGGAAAAATCCATTATTGGCCTTTCCCTCTCAAATTTAGAGCTACATCACGTAGATTTGGGAGAATCTCAACAAGTTATTTAGGGCACAAGCAGTGAATGTGAAATTTTCCCTGAAATTACAGTTATTCAACTTTAAGATGCCAGCGGAAGCCACTATGTCAGGTCACGTCAACAATCAAGATCTATTATCAGACAACTTATAGAAGTCATGGCAGTAGTTGATGAGGATGCCAAGGCTATTCTCCTGAACAATTTTCCACCTAAATACAATAGTGCTATCTTTACCCTGAGTCAACTACATTCACAAAGTTTGGACAAAATGATTGCATCATTGCTAGCAGAAGAAAAGAGAACCACTGAATGTGATAGCCAATCGGAACTTGCATTCTATGCAAGAAACAACCGCAATCGATCAACAAAAGACAAAGAGAAAATAAAATGCCACTATTGCAAGAAGTTGGGTCATACAGCTTGGAATTGTAGACAACGAGTCAATGACGTTCTTAAGGGAAAGGTCAAAGATAGACAACATATAGCGAGTGTAGCCATGATTGAATATCCATTGGATGCTAACAGTGGCGAAGAATCTATTTAACAAAGGGGATTTTATGCATTTTCGGAAGCCCACGCTTTAAAGACATGAAGGGATCAGTTAACAACTCAAAATGGATTGTTGCTCAGTTAGTTTAGAAGTTATGGATCTAGGGAAAGATCCCTCATTAGTTGGAGAGACATGCATGTGGATTGCAGTCTACTAGTGAGGTTATGCGACATGCATGTGGATTGTTGTCTAGTAATTGACTTCGGGAGATTTGTGATTCAGGAGTTCTGGGAGGTGGAGTCCGGGAACTCGGGAATTCAACTCAGCAGCTACACCGTTACAACGGTTATGAGGAAACATGATGGAGCTCAAACTGGTCCAGGAATTGTGTTCAAAGAATAAGCTTCTAAAGGATATTACTGATGTTTAGTGTTCAATTTATGTGTTTTACATTCAGTATATGTATTTGATTTCAGTTTGTTTCAACACTTTACGCCTTATGGATGGGTATTATAGCTACAAGGAAAAGTCACTTTATGACTTTAGAATATGTTAATGTTCATTTTTTTGTGTAAAGCAATCTATCCCACATTCATATGTAGAAATGATTTGCTTAATGAACAATGATATATGAGGTAAACTCCTTTGTAATAAGTGCACCAATTATTTATTGATAATATCATATGGTGTTATTGAGTATCTTTTTTTGAGCTTAGTTATGTGACTCAACCCTATCTAGGGTTTCCTCATTTAGTGATCTAGCTCATTTTGTAACATGAAATGCTCGTGATAGTGACGAAGAAATATAAGTGGACAACACATACCATGGAAAGGAGGAAGAAATGGAAGGGGATGATGAAAATGAAAATGATAGTGATGATACACAAAAGCCCAAAGAGATTTTAACACCTTTGTGGAAGTATATGACAAGGCTTGGGGGATGGAAAGGGGATGGAACCACAAAAGTTACATGCCACCATTGTCATAAAACTTACATAGGTTCCTATACCCGTGTGAGAAAGCATCTATGTGGGAATATGCATTGGGATGAAAGTAATATTGTAGGAATCATAACTTGTGTGCAAGTTCCACCCAATAATAGAATCAAATACCAAAGGGAAGAGGAGGCAGCTGGGCATTTCCAGTCCCACCTAGGAGATAAGTTGATCTTCGCACCAATAGTTCCTCCCTCGTCAGTAGGCTTTAAGTCCTTCGGGTCCAGATAAAAAGATGTTCCGGTTGTGCGAATGAATAGACAATAAATCTCAAAGAGGGTGGTGGCATGATTGGGACTGTAAGGCAAGGCGACTATAAGGATCAAAACCCATACTGTTTGTATCGATCTAAGTGTCGACAGTCTAAGAGAGAAGTCCTCCTATGAAAAGCAGCCCAAGTCTCTTTGCTAGCCAATGAGCAAATGATTTGATTGAACGATAATAATTTTGAATGAAACAATTGTTGTTGGGTAATGAGTTAAGTGAGCCCAAGGAGCCGAGTAGATGAGCTAAGCATTTTTCTCTCATCGATGAAGTGGTTGTTGGTTCCTCTTGTTGTGATAGAATCTATACCAAAACAAATCCAAAAGACCAAGGGTTGAACATGAGAGTTCACAAAGAATGTTCATTGGTCGATATGCATACCCCCATGTTAGTAGATTCTCTCCTTCGTCTTCAGGGCGCATAACACTTTCAAATTTCCTTGACCAAGGTTTTAGAGATGATATGGATGCAAAAAATTTCAAGTTTCTCTATGCATGTGGTATACCATTCAATGTTCTTTGCTCAACCTATTGGCATGAAATGGTACAAGCCATCAATGGTGCCCCTAAAGGATACAAGATCCCCAGGTATGACAAAGCTAGAACATTGGGACTTGACAAGGAAAGAGCCAAAATCCATGGTGCTCTAGGAAAAATTACAAATGCTTATAACCAACATGGGGTTTCAATTGTATTTGATGGTTGGACAAATGTTGAAGGCAAGTCATTCATAAATATTCTTGGTGTGTCTGCTAATGGTGCAATCTTCCTTTCAGCCCATGACTACTCAGATCGCTACAAGACTAGTATTAATATTGCAGAAGACTTGATTAAAACCATTCAAGAGATTGGGCCCTACAATGTCATTCAAGTCATCATTGATAATGCTACTAATTGTAAGGAAGCAGAAGCAATCATTAAGGATAGGTACCACAATATATTTTGGTCAGGGTGTTTGGTTCACACAATGAACCTTTTGATGCATGATATCATTAAAATGAAGGACCATGATTATAGATGGATTGGTTTTGATGCATGATATCATTAAAATGAAGGACCATGATTATAGATGGATTGGTGTTTTGTACAAGAGAGGGAAATGTTGATGTTTGGTAGTTGCAGGAGGTACTTTCCCTCCTAGATGACCTTTCTTAAACGAGAAGAAGATTCTGGAAGCAAGAGAACCATTGAAAAAATGAGGAAATACCCTAGAAGAGAAGTTGGCCTAGAAGGATAAATAATAAATGAACCATGTAATGTTCCTGAGCCAATGTTTTTGCTTCGAACACTAACTGTTTACTGTTTTCTATGTTTGTTTATGTGTTTGTAGGTGTACTCATGAAGATGTGCATTATGGATTACTGAATGTTGATTGAGCAATAGATCTGAAGCATATAATCATAAACAAGACAAGATATATAAAGAACACCAATAGAGAACCAACAATGTCAAATCTGACCTTTATTTAGATAGTAAGGAGATCCTGTATACAAGAGATCCGCAGATCTGGAAGAAAGCCCCAATAATATCAAAATGGGCTGCCAGTCGATACAATAATAAGCAATACAAAGATAAGTGCCTCCCAAAGGTTGTCTGAGAAGAGATCCAAGCCTCCAAAGGCCACCAGCAAGCAAGCTAAGACTGAAGATAAGAAGACCTCGTCGATACTCTGCAAAACCCCTTCAACTAGCTGAGTTGTGCCCTGCTTTGGATGTTGTTAAACCCTCAAGTTTCGGCCCTCCCTTTTGTGAGCTCCAAATCCCTCCAAACTCTCTCGGAATGCAAATCGGGCTAATAGAAACCATTGGGCCAAGTCTCAAGCTGATCTGAGAAGTTCTGCTCCTCCAACTAGGCAAACCCTCAACTGGTTTGCACCCTCCTGGTTTGATTAAGTCAAGGAGAATTCGTTCTCCCCTCTAGGAGCCTCCAAATGCCACCAAAATCTACCAGAATGTAGATCGGTCCAATGCTACCAAGATGATGAAGTCTCAAGTCAATCTATGAAGATCTGAGCCAATAAACATTGATAACCTCTTTCTGCAATGCGTGCTTCTCTCCTCCAATTCATGCCAAGCTCCTAGAAATAAATTGCAAAGACAATCTCCTCCAGAATAGACCAAGAATGATGCTAGGGACCCTACGAAGAGAACCCAGGTGCTACTTTGCCAAAGTGCCTTCTCCTTCCTCCGGATCGAATCAATCTCTCCAAGGTGGTGCACCCCCCTAGCTGGAAACCCCCTAGGTTGCGCCCTAGCCTAGAATTTGCATGTAGAACAAAGCCTGTAACACTATAGAATGGTGTGGGAGGATTATTTCGCCTCAGGGACCAAGCCTGGATCAAGAAAGGTGGGATCTTTCACCACCGAGTTGATCTCTAGGGTTTTAGACTCAAAACCTCAAAACTGATTGTGCTCAAGAGATCCAACGCAAATAAGATAATAATCCAAAATGTCTAAGGAGTGTGCCCTACCCTTTCCTTTATAGATCCAGTCTATTCATTTGTTGAGTTAGTTAACCCCTAGGGTTAACCCTTAACTTTAGCTCATCTTTTCTTTTCTTTCCTTGAGTTATCCTTTTCCACGCAAAGTCAACTTAATAATAGAATGTTGTGTTTTTGGTTGACTTTGTCCCCAATATGCCTGAGACTATAGTCTAGTGGGGAAAGCTAGACTATTGAGTCTCTCCAACCCTCTTCATCAAGAGGTGGGGGACATTACAGTCTCCCCTGCTAGAAATTGCTTGCCCACAAGCAATTCTGGACCTTTCTCTTGGATTAATTGTTCCCCTTCCCAAGTGGCATCCTCCATGGGTAGATTCTTCCACTTAACCAAATACTCTCTGATGCTTCTTTTCCACAACTTCTTCTCCCTGACTTCAAGTATCTCCTTTGGTATCAGTACCAACTGTCCTTCTTCATCCATAGGTGGCAGTTTCTCGATAGGAGTGATATGCTTTCCGATGGCCCTCTTCAAACACAAAACATGAAAGACATTGTGTATTTTGTTGCCCTGTGGTAAATCCAACTCATATGCCACGGCTCCTACCCTCCTGTTGACTCTGTATGGACCGAAGAAACGAGGATGGAGCTTCTCTGCACCACTTCTCTTAATGGATGCATGTCTGTATGGTTGGAGCCTTGTTAACCCCTAGATTTTCACCCTTGAAAGTCTTAAGGGTTAAGAGCCAGCATGCAGCACTTTGGTTGGTATACTGAGATTTTCCCAGGGTTTTAGCACTTACTTTGAGTAGGAGGATGGTTCACACACGAGGCAGGTACATGATCAGTACAGGGTTACTTAGTTCAAGAGTCACAGTCTACTTGGTTTCCATGCGTTTGTGAGAGAAAGATGTATACAGGTGTTGCTATTTTTTACGAGGCACGGTTTGAGTGGGTCTCTTGACAGTTTGGGGCAGTTCAGAGCATACAGTATGAGTCCTTGCAGGATTCTAGGCCCGATGACATTTTTTCGGGTGACATGCAGGAACTTGCTATTTTTGGCAGGTTGTGATTCAGGCCCCAGATTCAAATTTCGAGAGCACAGTATTGATCCTTGAGGCATCTAGAGGTCTTTGGACCTTTTTCCAGATGATGTCACCATGCGAAGTGGCTAGGCGTGAATAAGACTACAGGAAAACAAGAAGGAACATCACAACATAGTAAGGAGGACTATGGAAGTAGTTGTGTACTACTGGACTACGGCAGTAGTTGTGTACTACTAAACAGTATGGGCAGTTGTGTGCTACTGGATGATTGCAGCATAGTCCTAGAGACCGTGTCGGATGATTCAAGCTACTAATGGCATGGTAGTGTTGATTTTTCAATAGGCAAGGATTAAGCATGAAGTTCATTCCATTTTAGCATTTTACTTAAACCATAAACAATTTGTTGCAGCAATCAATATCACAAGAAGAAACACCATGCACAAGTACACAAGAAGTATCCTGGGAAACC
>CBVK0101963202.1:0-12995 GCA_900067695.1 Picea abies | reverse complement strand
TGGTATATATAGGAGACTAGGAGGTATAATTACAAATAATGGCCTAAAGCAGACATAATTAAAATAACATTACTAATCTAAATTAAAACTAATGGACTAAAGTTGACATCAATAAAATAGCATTACTAATCTAATATGCCCCAATTAAGGGGTAATGAGCCAACATTAGGGCTTAACACATTTGCATGCATCCAATGAATAATATACTTCTTTTGAGAAATCCATGTGATGTGATTCTCTTGAATCTATGATCCAAGCATTGGGAGAGGAGTTGATGGCAATCAAGGCATGGCTAGAATTGTCTTTCTTGGGATTCAAATATTCTGGCTTCTTCTTCTTGGAACCCTCGGGATGCGATCTCCAAGGTTGTTTTATTGAAGTATTTGAGACATCAAATCCAATTTTTTTTTCATGCATGTGTAGTCTAGATGGAATCATTTGTGACAGTACATGCATTTCTCCCCCTTTCTTCTCTTTCCCCCTTTGGATATGGAGGCATCGATGAAGCGTTTTTTGTACCCTTCCTTATTTGGATGTGCATGAGCTTTCTTTTTGTCTTTATCTTTGAATTTATTATATTGGTGGCTGCCATATTGCACAGTAAGTGCATGCACCTTTGGGCCTTTGATTTTTCCCATGTTGATGAGCTTAGTTTGCTCTTATGTCAATGATTCGATAACGTACTCAAGAGAAGGCATCTTCCAAGTGGATCTAGAGGCGAATCTGAATTATTAGAATGTGGATACGAATAGAGAGAATTCAAGACCAAGCTTGGATTATCAACCCCACAAGATTTGAGTTGTGATAGTAAATCCTTGAATTTTGTAAAGAAATCTTGGATATTGTTGAAATTGTTTGGATCAGATGTGAGCAGTTACACCTCCAACATGTGTCCCCTCATATCATCCTTTCTTCCAAATATCCCTTCCAAGGTGGTCCAGGCTTCACTGGGAGTCTTACAAGAAGATATGTGAAAAATGAGATCATGAGAAATAAGACTGCAAATTGTTCCAAGTTCTTCAACCATCCGATTTAAGTACTTTGATTTTTCTATGGATGATATCGATTTTGTATCTGTATTCAAGGTTAACCTAGACAATCCTCTAGTTTGAAGGTGAATCATTATTCTCTCCTTCCATGCAAAGTAATTGTAATGTGTAAGAATGGATTCGTTTTGGAAATCCATCTTTTCGTTGTCTTCAATTTTTTGTACGTGAAAAACATTTTTGTGTAGATTTTTCTTTGAAGTATTTCGGTTCTGATACCATGTAAATGTGTTGAAGCTACAGATAATAGATCTAGCTAGAAAATACAACACACATTTGTAGAGATAAATTAAGAAAGAAGAAGGAGAGAAAGAATGGAAGAATTCTCATTAACCATTGTGAATAATGAATAATTTGCACATGATATACTCTGTATAACTCAATCAATGTACACTGTAGGAGAACCAATGTGACATAGTGGTGGTCTAGACTAATCTGGACACACACTAACAGTTATAGGAGTGAACTGCAACCTAGTCTAGTTTATCAGGCAGTTATGGGAGTGAATCGCCACCTAGATGAATTAAATAGTCAACATGATCCAGGTGGATATTGGTGTCCACCCACCTATTCCACTTGGACCCCCACCATTTCTTCTTTCAGTTTTTCAGTTTTCACACAGTTTATTATTTTTAGCAGTTTTTTTGGGTCCTGAACTTTTGGGGCCACTTTGAGGCCCTAAATGATGTTGTTTTTGGGTATGTTGTGTCAGGATGCTAAATTGAAGATTTAAATGACCTAAAACACTAAATTGTCAAACCAGGGTTGGTAAACTTTGAGCTGCTACACTGTATGTGCGAGTAAGGCTCTAATCGCTATATGAATGCTACCCTTAGAAGAAAACACAAACTCACTCTGAGAACTTGAATCCTAATGAATATCCTGAAACTTATCATTTCCTATCTAAGTCATCAACAGAAAAAAATCCTATGCTTAAATGCTAGTGCTTCTATTTTTGTTCAAAAGTGTGATTTCACAAGATTATTCCACCACTACTTCCAGTCATCTATCATCACCATTTCTATTTAAGCCATGACAAAAAGAGTATTTCCTAAAATGAATTTAATCTGAACATTACAAATGAATCTAAGTCTGTCCACAGGAAAACAGAGAAATATCCTACTTACCCTACTGGTACCGGAAGCTTCCTCTAACTTAACTGCAATCCAACTATCCTAACTAAGCAGGGTAACTAACTATCTAACAAAGCAAAGTTCATTCCAATTCTAAGTTATGTTCAAATTGAAAACTAGAAACTAATCAAACTTAGTTCGTGTTCTAAACCCTACAGGCATCAGTCATGCGTTCGATACTCATCAACGTAAAAGATAACAGTATGCGGGAAATAATTATGTTGAAGAACGATTAAACACGATTCTGAACCAGTTAATCTTTAAACATTAAGCTATCCTATATGCAAATTCCAAAACACTGAAATGAACTAAAGCTAAGACAAAGTAACACAGCGAATTGAACCTGTTTTGCGGGCCCAACCAAAAGGTACAAACGCTGAAAGAAGCGACCAGAATTGCTCAATCATGCTATGCAAACCTTGTATATACTTCACATTCCATCCAAAAAGAAATAGCTCAAATCGTATAACAGTAGAATAACATAACGCAAGATAGATTATATTTGAAAATGTATTTAGAACATAGAATAAACCAACCCATTCTTAGGAGTGACCTCCTGGTTATATATAAATCCTCCTTCATAATAGTCTAAAACAAAAATACATCAATACAAACGGATCCCCGATCCGAAAATAGCTTGGAATCAATTTTAAAATGGTCTTCACATCTTCGTGACACGTAGTGTCACGAAGTGTGAATGATGAAGAATTAACGACTCAGTTTTATCATTATGCCTCCAACCATCCTATGGGTGATGACTCCATCTGTCATGTGAATCTCTCTGTCTCCCATTCTGACCATAATGCACAGATCTTGAGCGGCTTCATTGGTATCTCCACGGGGTACGAGTCGGTACCTGGTACTGGCAATCCTGTTCCAAAACTAGAAGTGGTACCTAACCCAAGTGACATTAGTTCCAATATCAATTTAAAGCATCAAAATGCATAAAAATAGCTTGAAACGTAAAGATACCTTAAGTAGCCCCATTGAATGATAGTGAGATGTCAATTATGTCAAAACAAGGCCAAAAGGGGTGGTACTGGGTATAGAAATGGAGGTTTGTGGAGTATAATATAGGCAAAAACATGATCAAAACTAGAGACCAACATGCCCCCATACTAAAGTCTTTGTCTGTCCTCAGGCAACAAAAGTCAAAGACTAGTAGCAATCAGAGGGTTGCAGTGGCTACAACCATCATTTGTAGCCTCTCCTGTTTCTTCAGATTCCTGATTTCTTTCTTGAGGACTCTGTTGATTATAATATGCTTTTTGGCAGTTCTCTGAAGTTGCCTGTTCCTTTTGAAAATATCCTTATTCCTCTTCTTTAATCTTTTAATTTTGGACAAGAGGTGAGTTACCCTGAGTTTCATGAGTTCATTCTCAGTTTTAATATGTCTATCCAATATAATGTACTCATGCAACTTCTCCTTCAATCTGTTATTCTTGCTTTTTAGTTTTGCCACCATTGGTTTCAAGGATCGGCTAGAGGAAATCTCACAGTGGGTTTCAAATGTTTGGTCTTGTCCCGGCTGTGCTTGAGGGATAGACGCATGAGTAAACTCGTCTGGGCTTTGAGCAGGGGTGTGAACTCTATCAGAATCATGATTTGGACTGAGTTCAGGAGTGAACACATCTGGGCTACGTTCATAAGTTTCAACTGGATCAAAATTATGATCTTGACTGAGTTCAGGAGTGAACTCATTTGGGCTTCGTTCATAGGCGTCAACTGGACTAGGAGTGGACTCTCTTTGCATCTGAACAGGGGTATCGGTTGGTACTTGAATTGACTCATTATGCACAATTCCCTTGGGCGTAGTAGCCTTCCGATCCATTTTACAGTTTTTTCGAATGAGTTGGGACAGAGTCCAGGTCATTTTAGAGGGCTCTGGAGCCTCCTCGTGACCATCCACGCTTTCCAATCTCTCCTGTGGGGGGTAACTGGGCACCGAGTTGTCCATTCCTGAAAATA
The DNA here is from genome assembly GCA_900067695.1 of Picea abies. NCBI lineage: Eukaryota > Viridiplantae > Streptophyta > Pinopsida > Pinales > Pinaceae > Picea > Picea abies. The sequence continues at coordinate 8,848 of CBVK0101963202.1, read as the reverse complement.
TGCTTTTACATTTCCTTTTCGGATTCCTCCTAGGCTTGTCAGTCGACTCTGCTAGTTCCTCCACGTTAATTATGTTCTCGCCAGCTAGGGGAGAACTCGGGATTTCAATGTTTGCCTCTATAGGTGTGGTGTAGTTCCCAGTTTTAGTATTGGTTTCTACTTCGTCATCAATTGGAGGTTCTGGATCAGGGTCCCCAACATAGTCTTTAGTCAGGGTTTTGACCTTCTTTTTCCTGGAGTTAAACTTTTTGTGTGTGGAAATAGGGTTCACACTCCTATCTTTAGACTGGGCACAGGCGAGGGTTTTTACGGTGAATAGATCCCAATTTTCTTGCTTCTTTGCCAGTGCATATTTAATCAATATTTTAACTAAACCAAAGTGGAATAGACTTCCTCGAAACTCATTAGCCCTTCGGGCCTGTTCGACCATCCTTTTTAAATTTTTTAACAAAAAGAAAGGTATGTTCAACAGAGTACCTGTGAAGTGTAACAGAAGTCGCACATGGTAGGGGAATATGATGGTATATCGACCCTCACACGTGAGGTAACGTTGGAGGATGGACAACAATTGAGCCCATTGTGGTTCCAGCCAAGACCGCGATGTTCCCTCGGACCACTGTGTTTCCCGGTACTGAGGTTTCAACAACTACGTACAAATCTTTTTATCAACCGGCTGCCCCTTTGTCCATCCTTGGCCTGTGGTGGGAAATTGAATTGCCTCTGAAATGAACTTCTCTGTGACCTCGAATTCGAGCTCACCCACTTTGGCGGACCTACCCTCAAAATGCAGAGAAAACTGGAGTGTGATTGCATCATTATATCCATCAAACTTCTTCAAAAATGGCTCCCAGCCCACTTGCTTAAAAATATCTCTGGTTGCCTCATATTCCGGAAGGGTTTCCAAGTCAGCGTATGTCTCTGGTTCATGGAGATTTGCTACCATGGCTCTACTTGGTATCACAGGGTAAGTCTATAGGTGCCAACGAAGGTTGGATGAGGGCGATGAAGGGAGAGAATGTGATAGAGAATGGATTCGGGAGGAAAATCATATGAGAATATTTGAATTGTCGTGGAGATAGATAGGGTGTCAGAACATGATGAACGTCGTACAAGGGTGTAGAGTTATCATATCTGAGTCAAATCAAACTTAGTTCCGGTAATGTGGTGTATTTTTATGACATGAAATGTCATGGTAGGTTAGTTCATTAGGTACAGGTCGTGGGAATGATGAAACGTTATGGAGTAATCAAGGCACCCTTAGTTCAAACTTATTAGTATGAAAATTAATACAATAAATCAATACAAACTAAACACACCTGAGTTAAATTACCTATCCCCATTGTTATGCAAGTCTTGTTGTGGAATTGTCTTTTGAAGTTAAGTCTGGAGTTGAAGGGCGCGAAAATTGTAGCTTCTCTGGTCTTTCTGATGAACCTGTAACTGATGAACTCTGTGCTGGTACTGACTGGTACTTAATGGAACACTCAAGAATCTGCAGAGGAATTTGAACAAATAATATCGTTCTGAGAAAAACTTCCTGTGTATAACAGTAGATTATCTGAGGATGACCCCTGAACCTGGCCTTTGTTCTGTTCTGAAAAATATCAACTGAAATCATGTCTTCAACAACTTCAAAGCTTCACCCATGGTACAAGTCTGATTTGTGTGAATAGATGTTCTGGATTCGAACACAAACAGAAATCATCGGATTACCAGCCATTAATGAATGCTGTTAACCGATGTGAGATGACTCACCTGTGATGTCAATGGGCCTCAAGGTACCTACAACACATCCTAGCAGGTACAAATAGAGGTGTTGGTGTCGAGTCACCTGTAGGATCTATCAACCAAGAGACATTGGTGTATTCCCATGGTTGTTAGCAAAGACATCTGCCATTAAGGCATGCAGAGTCCAGGGTGCTAAATAATCTCTAACCTCTGCTCCAGATAAGGTGCTGATGTCGATGGAGTGAGATTTGTTGGAAGGTGGATCTTGACGTAATCCACATCATCCAACACGAGTGCGGATAGAAATTTTGCAGACACAACTTTTTGAACAGTAATCACCTGCTTGTGGATTTTATGAGCCCAAGCTAGTTCATGCTCATTGCTTCCTCATATTTGGAGAGTCTGAGGAAATGCCAAAAAAAGACTCTAAGGGGGTTTCTTTCCCATAGAAATTTACCGGGTCTGGTAAAGAATAATCCTTCCTGATAAATGGCCCTTTCACATTTTAATGAGCAAACAAAGGGAGAAAACAAGATCGAATTTATTTGTTTCAAAACAAGTTAGTCATATTGATAAGAAAATCTCATGAAATAAAACAGTCTTACCTTCTTACCTGTTGTGAGTTCAGTTCTGCACTTGTTCTGAGAAGCCTGTAAAACTGAAAACAAAACAACAACATATCCAAGAGAAAGAAGAAAATAAATGTTTTTTTTTTTCTTTTTTATATTATTTGATTTTTTATTTTTATTTTTCTGCTAAAATTATTTACAGAGTTTTTAAAACAGTATGAATGATCAAAGATCAGCAGGAGGAGAAGACTCTTCTCCTACTATCTTTAGTTCTGTTTGCTTGGCCACTTCCTGCAAGAAATCATATTTTGACAAAGGCTTGTTGTACACTTTCAGTCGATGTCCATTCACTACAAAGGAGTTCTGAGAATCATCTATGGTTTTAATCTTGATAGAACCGTTATCAAAAACAGTTTCTACTTCATAAGGTCCCAACCATCTCGTTGTAAGTTTCCCTTTGAAAGTTTTGTATTTGGAATAGAAAAGTAATGCCCAGTCCCCTGGTTGAAAATGCTTTTTCTTGATATACTTGTCATGCCATTTGTTGCGTTGGCTTTGCACAAGGATAGTCCTTTGAAGAGCATCCTGCCTCATCTTTCCCAATTCATTAAGTTGCATGACTCTCTATTTCTATGCTTCACTCAAATCCAACCCCAGTTCTGCTACTAGGCGGAATGTATGGATTTGGAATTCTATGGATAGGAGAATTTGTTTACCAAATACCAACTCGTAAGGAGTATGACCAGTGGTATTTCTCCATGTAGTCCTGTATGCCCATAAAGCCTCTGGAAGTCTATCTGCCCAATCTTTATGATGTAAGTGTATGGTCTTGGTCAGGATGGCTTCTAGAACTTTATTTGTAGATTCCACTTGCCCATTGGCTTGTGGATGGTATGGAGAGGACTTACAGTGTTTGATCCCATATCTGTCAGTGAGTTCTTTCATCAATTTGGAAGTAAATTGAGCACCTTGGTCTGTGACAATCTCTCGTGGAACACCGAAGCGGGTGAAAATTTCTTTGTACATAAACTCAATCACTGATTTCTCAGTTGCTTGATATAGGGCCTTTGCTTCTACCCACTTAGTCAAAAAATCTATGCACACCAAGATATACTTATTCTTTCTTGACATTGGAGCAATTGGCCCTACAAAATCTAGTGCCCATTTATCGAATGGTTCAATTACAACTTGTGGTCGTAAGGGCATCTCGTCTGCTGCAGTGGGCCTTCCCATCCTTTGACAACTGTCACAGCTTCTCACATATTTTGTTGCATCCTTAAACAGTGTCGGCCAATAGTATCCTGATTGCAAAACTTTGTATGTTGTTCTTTTGTCAGAGAAATGTCCTCCACATGGCCCATCATGATAGGCCTGGAAGATCTCGGGAATTTTATCTTCCCGAACACATCTCCTAATAATCATGTCAGGACTTGTATAGAAGAGATCACTTCCCACCCAAGAATAGTAAGCACTTTGTTGGATAATTCTTTTCTTTTGTGGAGGTGATAAGTGAGCTGGTAATATTCTTGTAGCTAAGTAATTTGTTGTATCTGCAAACCAAGGGGTATTGAAAGCTACTGCAAACAAATGTTCATCAGGGAAGTTATCGTCCACTGGGGTATCAGTACTATCTTGGGAAATCCGAGAAAGAAAATCTACAACTACATTCTCTTTCCCTGGCCGATCAACGATGGTAATGTTGAATTCTTGAAGCAGCAAAATCCATCGGGTGATTCTACTAGTAGTGACTGGTTTGTTCATCAAGAACCTGATTGCAGAGTGGTCAGTGTGTACAAAAACCTCATATCCAGTAATGTAGTGACGAAATTTGTTAATGGAATGAACTACTACTAAGAATTCTTTCTCTGTTACTGTGTAGTTCAATTCATGGGGGGTCAAGTTCTTGCTGGTAAAGTAGATTGCATAATTCTGTTGGTTTTCCTTTTGCCCAAGCACTCCTCTTAAAGAAGTGTCTGAGGCATCAGTTGAGATGTGGAAAGGAAGGGACCAATTTGGCCCTCTAAGAATAGGTGCCATAGACAGTTTTGCTTTTAAATACTCAAAAGCACTCTGACAATTATCATCCCAACAGAATTATGTATCCTTTGTCAGCAGTTTAAACATGGGGCTGGCTACTTTTGTGAAGTTTTCAATAAATCGTCGGTAATAACCAGCATGCCCCAAAAAGATTCTCACATCTTTCTAGGTGTTTGGAGAGGGAAGATTAATTATCACCTCAATTTTGGCTGGGTCTACCTTGATTCCTTCAGCAGACAGATGGTGACCCAACACAATCCCTTCAGTTAAGAGAATTTTGCATTTTTCATGGCTGAGGGATAGATTTGATTCTTGGCAGCGAATCAGGACTTTCTCTAGGTTACTCAAGGCTTCTTCAAAGGTGTTACCATAGACAGTAAAATCATCCATGTAAACCTCCACACAGTCATGAATCAAGTCAGCAAAAACACCAAGGACAACTCTCTGAAATGTCGCAGGAGCGTTACATAATCCAAAAGGTAGCACTTTATAGGCATAAGTGCCCCAAGGACATGTGAATGTTGTCTTGTCCTGGTCTTCAGGAGCAATCTGAATTTGGTTGTACCCACTATATCCATCAAGGAAAGAAAAATATCTTTTTCCAGCCAAAGTGTCCAAAACCTAATCTATGAAGGGTAAGGGAAAATAGTCTTTCAGGGTTGCCTTGTTCAGCTCCCTAAAGTCTACACACATCCTCCATTTTCCTATCACTTTCTTGGGTACCACAATAAGAGGTGAGACCCATTTACTATCAGAAATTGGATAGATGAATCCAGCATTTAATAGTTTCTGTAATTCTTCTTTTACAAAGTCTTTTAGGATTGGATTCATGCATCTCTGTGGCTGTCTTACTGGGGTTATCCCTGGTTGGATATATATGTGGTGAATGCAGGTGTCAGGGTGTACTCCCCTCATATCAGTGTATTCCCAAGCAAAATCCCCTGACTGTTCTTTTAAAACTTTTGTCAACTATTCCTATTGTGAGAGACTCAATTCAGAGTTGATGTATAGACATCTACCTGGACTAAGTTCTACTGGACTGGTATGTGGCCCTGAGTGTTCAGAAACAGTGAAAACCAAGGCTAGTGAAAATGAGGAAAATAACTCACTTCGTTCCTGAAAATCCTCTCTGAAAATCTGATCATATTGAAGATAGGTCTGCGAGAATTCAACATTTTCTGTCACAGAAAGAAACTGACTTAAAATGTCATCCTCTGTGGGTTCTTGCAGTGCATGGATCTCATCAACAGAGAATAAAGATTCATCATCCTCATTCTCAAAATAGGGACACTTCAACCAGCATAATTCCTCTGTAACAGGCCGGGCAGGTGAAAACAGAGTGAGTTTCTGTGAAGAGATACCATTTGAGATAAACATATCCCCACCACGACATCCTATGAAAGCGTTGGCTGTGGCCAACCAAGGTCTCCCTAAAATGATTGGATGACCTTTTGTGGGGTCCTTTGAATGAATAATCATGAAGTCAACAGGATATTCCCACGAAGCTAAAGTCACAAGGATGTCATCAAGAATTCCAGCAGGTTTTATAGTGGTTCTATCAGCCAGTTCAAGTACTCTAGGAGTAGGGCGCATAAATTGATCTAATTGTAACAGTTCCATTGTGTTGTTGGTCATGATATTAATGGATGAACCTAAATCAACTAAAGTATTACCAATAGACACATTTTTGATGGTCATTGAAACTATTGGATTCCCTGGGTTGGCATACTTTACAATTTTAGGTGTTTCAGAAATATAATTTGATAGTTGTCCTACTAGATGTATTGTGGGTGGATCTTTCTGTTTTCGACCTGGTTTCTTAATGCAGAGTTCTTTGATGGTTTTGGCATAGATGGGAACATATTTGATGGTCTGCAATAATGGAATCTTAACACAGGCATTTCTTAGTTCAGTCATGATGTCAAACTCAGATTGCACAGTTGGTTTTTCAATGAGCAACCTTTCAGGAAAAGGAGGTGTTTGGGGGACCTGAGTTTGTGTGCTCTGTTGTGATTCAGATTTTTTCTGTTTTGGAATGATAACATCTTTCAAGGGTGTCTCATCTAATAAATTGTCTGTAGGCTCATCTTCATTTTCTTCGATAATTACCTTTGGTGTTGTTTTTGTTATGGGCTGTCTTTTATTTAAAAATTTTCCAGATCTCAGTTGTACTTCTTGTATAGAAACATGGTTTATGTTGTAAGATGGATAATTCTGAAAATCAATATTATGGAGTGGTAGAGGTGGCCTGTGGTTAGGATTTGGAATGGTTTGAGCGGGCAGAATGGTAGGACGTGGTGGATTCTGAGGCTGCTGAGGGTTTTGTGGAATGGGTGGCAATGGAGGTGGAGTAAAACCAGGCAATAGTTGTTGCAAATTTGGAGGATACTGTGTGTATGGATTCTGGGGCATTGGAACTGCATGCTGTTGTTGGTTATTTCCAAAGTTCGGATTTCTCCATCCCTGGTACCAAGGTTGAGCAGGGACATTTTTGGAGGCCAATTCGGCCAGTTCCATGGGTGTTGTTGTTGTTGAGAGAAGGGTGGATAGTAGCTAGAAGATTGTGGGGATGTTTCTTGATATGCATTTGAATTTGGATTTCTAGGCTGCCAAGGCTTCTTAGGTGCAGATGGAGTCCCTGGAGCTTCCCCTCCCTTGAATATTGCTTGCAATCCAGGTAAGGATGGACAATCTTCTGTTTTATGATTTTTAGTACATATTGCACATACAGAGATGTTGTCCAAAGGGCATTCTCGTAAAGGATGTCTTTTTCTGCATTTTGGGAAAAATATGCTTAGGATAGGGTTTTCCTCTTCCTGCTTCCTCTTGATCTTTAGAGTGTCTAACTAAAAGCCAATTGTTCCTAAAAGGTCTATTTTAAAATTTTCCAAAAGGTTTCCCAATTCGACCTTAGTAACTCCTCCATATGTGGATGTTTTGGTATTTTTGTTGACCAGTTCTCTCATACTTTTTGTAGCTTTCCCTTTACTTCTTGAGTAAGTTATACAAAGTTCACTAATTGCTTCAAAGTTTTTCTGATAAATGTCTCCTGAAGCCATTAAATTGAGGGTATCAATGTATTCCTCCAAAACTCCTTTTAAGAAAAGAGTCTTGATTGCTTCATCCTGGAGATCATTATATTTAGATTTTTGAAGGGTGTAGGTAAATCTTTCTAGAAAATCCTCAAGGCTTTCTTCATCTTGTTGTTGCATTTTGAAGATGTCATTCCGAGAATCCTTGGTTCTGCAATAGTCCTGGTAATTCTTTAAAAAAAATTCCTTCATATCTTCCCAAGATCTAATGTTGTATTCTCCTAAACTCATGAACCAACATAGTGCAGAATCTTTCAGGGTGGCAGGGAATAATTTCAGTTTATGTGCATCCAGGAGATAGTTATAACTCCTACACAGGATGTCGAACTCAAAAAGAAAGACATCTGGGTCCTCATTATTTTTCCCATGGAAGGTTGGTAGTGCTGAAAGTGGGATATTTTTCATACTGACATTATGGACTAAATCCAAAATAGGAAATCCAAAGGTGGTTTCTTGTGGTAACTCATTCTTTGCTTGTTCTTCACCTTCATTTTCAATATGAAGTTCCCCATGTAAGTCCCTCCCTCTTTCCCCCATGGTAAAAGGATTTCCAAGGATTGTATAAACAATCTTATCCTTCTTTGGTGAGGGTGTGAAATCCCACCTTTCTGGATTCTTTTTTTCAGAAGCGTTGTCTCCTATTGGTCTTTTTGAGGATCCTATGGCCTTTGATCTTACAGTTGTAGTTGTTATCTGTGAAATTACAAAGTTAGGGTTCCTGAGAAGAGCTTGTATTTTCTCTGGGTCAACTGTGTCATCCAGGGCTGGATCACCAAGATTTTGAGTTTGCTAATGTATGGTGTTTCCTAGTTCTAGGTTTTGTTCTACGGCTTCCTCAGCCAGAATTTCAGTCTCAGTTTCTATCGCTTTTTGGGTGGAGGTTTCTTCTTCTTTTTGTGGTTTTATATTTCTCCTAAATATACCTCTAGGATCTCTATTTCTCATGAAGTCATGCTAAATGAAAGAAAAGAAACTAAGATTGAGTTTCAGAGTACCTGTGATAACTGATATGTCGGTTTTCACCCTTTGTTTCCACAGCTCCTCTTACTATCAACTTGCTAACATACCACACCAAACTAAGTGCATCCTAAAACTAATCAAGACAATTATCTTCTTACCTTTTAAACAAATCCCCAACAACGGCGCCAAAAATGTCAGGCTGCTAAATTGAAGATTTAAATGACCTGAAACACTAAATTGTCAAACCAGGGTTGGTAAACTTTGAGCTGCTACACTGTATGTGCAGGTAAGGCTCTAATCGCTATCTGAATGCTACCCTTAGAAGAAAACACAAAATCACTCTGAGAACTTGAATCCTAATGACTATCCTGAAACTTAGCATTTCCTATCTAAGTCATCAATAGAAAACAATTCTATGCTTAAATGCTAGTGCTTCTATTTCTGTTCAAAAGTGTGATTTCA
>CBVK0101963201.1:0-15272 GCA_900067695.1 Picea abies | reverse complement strand
GTTAGAAGAGGGTTGCCTCCGTTATCAGGCTCGCTTGATGTGACCGGGTGCTAGGACCATGGGCTTAGCTTCAAAGACGCTTATCGGTGTTTCGGGGATCGGGGTTTTGAGATGTAAAATGAAGAGGAGCTCTTACCCCTCGAATCCCCAAATGCCGCCATGACATGATCGCGCACCACGTGTCCTTTTGGATGGACGGCCAAGATACGTCATGAATGTATATGGACGCTACCCATCGTGCAAATCCCGATGCAACTCCGCTAACTGTGATTTTTTGTCGACCGTCGTTCTGCTCCTATGGACGAATCTGGGTCATTGACAACATAATTTCGCCCTCTCACTTGATTTTTAGCCTGAAATGGGGCTTTACATGCTATGCTTGGGCGTTCTTCATGCAACCTGCAGACCTGGATGCTCTCGAGCCCAAGACAAGAATTGTCACTAACAGGTACCAAAATTTGATGGATTTACCGTGGACAACAACAGATTAATAAGATATAATAACTGGATTTATGTACTGCCCAACGACGAGTTGAGAAGTTTGATCTTAAATGAAGCTCATAGAGCAGTGTATATGGCTCATCCAGGAGTCACGAAGATGAGGGAAGACCTTAAAACCTTATTCTTGTAGAAAGGAATGAAGGAATACATAGTCAACTACGTGGAAAGATGTTTATAATATCAACAAGTGAAGGTTGAGCATAGACATCCGGCAAGATTACTACAACCACACGCTATTCCAGAATCGAAATGGGAGGTCATTTCGATGGATTTCATTGTTGGATTTCCGCAAACAGCAAGGAGGCATGACTCGATTTTCGTGGTAGTTGACACTTTGACGAAGAGTGCTCATTTTATCCCTATGCATATGATGTATCAGACACCAGACATAGCTAGATTTTTCATCAGTGAAATTGTGAGGTTGCACGGTGTGCCTAAGAGGATCATATCTGATCAAGGATTGTTGTTTACAGTGTGATTTTGGACTAGTTTCCAAGAGGCCTTAGGAACCCAACTTAACTTTTGTACTACATATCACCCAGAGACAGTCGAGCAGACTGACTGAATGAACCAAATCTTGGAGGATATGTTGTGTATGTACATGATGGACCAACATAAGCGTCGGGAAGAGTTCTTTCCACTGGTATAGTTTGCATACAACAGAAGTTATCAAAGCACCATTAAGATGGAGTCATTCGAGTTTCTTTATGGGAAACCATGTCAGATGCCTTTGAGTTGGGATCGACTTGAGGATAGGGTCATGGTAGGACCAGAAGCGATCCAAAAAATGGAAGAGAAAATGAAAACGATAAGACAAAGGATCAAGAAATCACAGGATTGACGTAAGAGTTATGTCGATGCACATTGTGTTGACCGTAGTTATGAAGTTGGTGATCGAGTCTTCTTGTGGGTGAAACCACACAAGAGTTCGATCAAGTTTGGAAATGGTGCTAAAATATCTCCTAGGTTCGTGGGAGTTTTCGAGGTTATTGAAAGGAAGGGGCCCATGCCCTATCGACTAGCCTTGTCTGATTCTTTGAGACATATGCATTATGTTTTTCGTGTATCTGTCTTGAGACATTATGTTAGTGATCATACACATGTGATTGACATGAGTTCCTTGCAGGTATCAGATGAGGGTGTGTTCACGATGGAGCCAATCCGCATTTTGGTCCATTGCATTTGAAAACTATGACGTCAACCAATCGATCAGGTCAAGGTCCAGTGGGACAATTATAGCCCGCACTCGGCTACCTAGGAGGATGCATATGATATGCCTCGGCAATTTCCATTTTTGTTTGATAGATAGACATTTAGATATTGTCAGATACTTTATTTCTGCACTTGTATACTGTGAAAATTCGGGACAGTTTAAAACAAGAGGGGTTGTATGTAACATCCCACTCTTGCGCGCACTTGATGTGACTTATTCTTTGAGGACACTTATGTGCAAGGGATCCGGTTCATTATATGATTGACTTCTTCGCTTATGGATTCTGATGATGAGATTGTGATTTATGATGTTATGTTATGTTATTATGTTTAGACAGGTTCTATTGACTGGTTTCTCCTGAGTGTGTAGGACACTTGATAGATTGAGGATTTCAATGGCATCGATGGACCTCCTTGGACTCTGGATCGAGTCAGGGAGTGTACTGTATATGGTTTGGGTATTTCTGTTATTGCATATGTGACATATGGTTGGGTATATTATGATGTTGTTTATGGATCACTGACATGTTTCGTTGATGGATGCAGGCTGATGATTTCTTGCTAATCAGAATCACATTTGGAGTAAAGGGGTCATGCATGAAAATGATAGATATTGAGGGAGAGGTGTGGCAACAACCCTGCCACAACCTACTAGCACTCTCGTTGTGGCTCGAACTGTAGGTTAACGATTACCTAGTTCGAGAGATCCACAATGTCGTGAAGGCAGACTGAGATAGTCGCTCACAAAGATTCTAAGGGGTGACCAATAAGGCAGGTTCATTATTACTTAGAGGCCCTTAGTCTCTCACAAGGTCGCCTGATGGAGTATTGACTCCAAGAGTTAGACATCTACCAAAATCAATCAAAAGGCGAGTGGCACCCTTGGAGCACATAGTGCGTCTTGAAGGGAAAATCACATAAATGAAACATGAATGAAGGCGAGTGGCACCCTTGGAGCACGTAGTGCGTCTTGAAGGGAATGTCACGGTTTTTAACAATGTTGAGTCAATGAACCTAGGTACCTAGAAAAAAATATCTCGTTTTGACCTGGTCAACCTTAAAATAAAGGTTTCATGAGTAAAGTTTAATAATTATAAAATTTCCCTTAAAAACAATTTTTGCTAAGCCTAGTTGAAAAATCAAATTTAAAAATTAAAGGAGAAATAATTTATCCAAAAAAATTAATTGTTGGCTATGTTCAAAACTTGCTAATTTAGAACTTAGACCAAAAAGGAGAAACTTAAATACAAAAGGAATGTGGAACATAGAAGACAATCTAGTCTAGAGAACTTTCCAAATTCGAACTCAACTAAGCTTTAAGAAAGGCATCAGTCATTAAGAGAATGTGAGGGAATAAAGGGACATCGATGAACGGTTTTAGATGGGTGAAGGAATTTGGCAATTTAATTTAATTAATTAAATGAATTTTTGGTGCAACTAAGGGATCGGGTGACAAGTGTACGGGGGAGAAGTTTTTCTAATTAATTTTAATAAAACAAATTTAATGTGCAAATGGAAGTGTCACTAAGAGGAAATCTATAAAACAAATGGTGGAGAAGGGGTATGGATCATGAATGGTATGCGTAAGGTTATGTTGTTGTATTTTTCTCTTGACTGATTTTTCTTGTGGGAGTTGGGATACCCAGCTCGAATAGAGAGTGGTAGCTCGACCTTGCAAGGAGAGCTAGGAGATGGATTTCTATGGTTTGTGTGCATGGCCCCTTTGCGGCTCGAGGGGATCAGGGGGAAGAAGACAACCCTTAGCGTTGGATGGGAGGTATCAATGATGTATCAACAATTACCGATTAGGAGCGAGACTGATTGCAAGCGCGAGACAACCACTTCATATTTTGCGCCTTCGGTTACAGTACGCATCTTAGAATCGCATTTGAAAGTAGTTAAAAAAATGTATGCGAATTTATGCATTGATGAAAATTGTAATGGTTCCCTGAAGCTGGATTGGGTGCACTTGTTTTGTTGATATGATAATGAAGAAGTTGTGATTTAATTTAAAAGTTTGTGTTTTTCCCTTCACTGTCATTGTGTCATGCTTACTCTCTCTGATTGAGTGTTTACCTCTTGTTCGCTCAGCTTGCCAAACTCATTTTCTGTCTCTGTGCCTTCTTGTTTTTTCTCAATAATTAGCTTGCGATTAGATGAATTTTGCTCAGTTCATTTTGCTTATCTTTGAATTTTTGGTCTCAGTGTTTTTAGTTTTTTTCCCATTGAACTTCCCTGCAAAAAAAATAAAATGTGTATCGCCTTGAGGGTGAGAGAGTACTAGTGTGGGTTTCCTTGTGCACGAATGGTCTTCCTTGTGGGCTCCTCACTTGTTACGTAGCACTTAGTCTCAGCATTGGGCTTGGGTTCCCCCTGTGTTTTGTTGGTTCTTAGCTCGTGAACCTGATAACCAATTGATAGCACTGGCGTTTTTGTTTCCTCGTGCTTGAATGTTCTTACTTGTGGGTGTTTCTCTTGATTCATGGGCTGGGGATAAATTCGAGCACGTGGCTAGCGATTTCCATGTGTGGGGTTTACTCTGCGCGTTTGAGAGGGGAACAATGATTTAGCTTGTGCTCTCTTTTTTTAAAACACAGTGAGTCTCCAGAAAGGTATCTCTACACCGATCTGACGTTTTAACCTTGCGATTCTCAAACTCAAAGAACAACGATTCCTTACCATATGCGTTCTGGGATAATCACTAGTAATTCCCTTAGCGTTGTCTCATTATCTTATTTCTCGTTTCGTTTCGTTTGAGTTCTCAAGTTTCAGAGGTGTCTTTTCCTCATACCCGTCTATGGTTGTTCTCCCTGTCTATTTTCCTTGCTCCTTTCGGTTGTCTGTCATGTTGTGATCGTTCTCACGGGGATATTACCTCCTTCTGTTTTTGTCTTCATCTTTTATGGTCATTGTTCGATTACTCTCGAGCGTTGGGGTGCTTGGGTATTAATAGAAGCTTCGGTTTAGCTCCCTTAGCTCTTGACTTAATCTGTCATTGGTGCACGATGCCTTAAATTGGTGTCTGTATTTATCAATACCATTACTCGCCTTGATGTGTACCCTAAACCCTCGGGTCAGTGCGTTCAATTATGCAATCAGAGCTCCAGTTAACAACCGAAATGGTGATTTCTCCCACTTTGCTCGTTGATGACCGGAAGAAATTCATCCAAACTTAAAGCATTTAGACCTTGCCTATTTTCTTCTCGCAGATGCTTGTGCGTCTTCTTCCTCAACGTATCGACAATCCCCCTTCCTTGGCGTTTAGACAGATTTCCCCTCTCGTTTTGACAGTTTTTCTCTTAGCAAATTTGGTGGTCACCTAACTCAGCACCGTCTTTTGCCCAGTGAACTGGCATCCACCTTCTCTGTTCTGAGATTAACTCGGATGTGGTTCCCTTGGATTCACCTCCCTCTTTAATGATCTCAGATTGTTAATTATGTGGTGTAGATTACCCAAATTTTTTCTTTACGTCTTTTCTCTTAACCTTTAATGACAATGACACCTGGCACTTGACACTTTCTTTCCTTGATTTGGTGGTTGAGTGAATCACTGAAATATATTTAGAATCATAATTCAGTTTAATTCCTTTTTAAAATTACATTTTAGTTTGCCACTCAGATATTGATGTGAGATCATTATAATATATTTTATTTCGCCACTTAGATTTTGAGGCGAGATCATTGTAATAATTAGATTTATTTCTTTAACCTTTTCTGGAATTTTAAAGTTGTGTTTTATATAAAATATATTTTAACCTATTTTTCAATGGATGTTTCAACATTGTATCTTAAAAAGGGGTTAAAATAAATATCACATAAATTACATAGGATATATATTTTTTGAAAATTGAAACATATGTTCATATTTATGCTTGTTCTTTTTCTTGGATATATAAAATACCAATTTAAAGAAGGGTCAATTTAATATAGAGTTGTCAATTAAATGGAGAAATTCTATAAGCATTTTATAACTTATAATATTGTAATGAAAGACAATACACCCTATCCCTTATCAATATTATGAGGTTTTCTATTTCTCTTATGCTCCAACATACTGCTTATTTGTTGTGCTCACTATGATATAGTAAATCATTACATCTAGAATGGAACCCCTTCCTTGCTTAGCAGCCTAAAGTTTAACTTGTTGTTTACAAGATATAGTTGCGCTTACGGTTTTTATGTAATGTATGATGATTATAGAGTTTTCAGACCTCTTGCACAAATGGATTGTATGTCATAATTATAGTTAAATATTTTTTATTTCCTTAGCGCCTTGTAATCGTTGTAGAGTATGATCAATTACGAGATTAGATATCTTTGCACCTTGGAATAAAGGATTGGGTACTCTTGCGCAATAGACGATGGGGATGCATGCTTGCCTAGATTTAGTTTATTCTTGCGCGCATGAAATTAATGTATGGAATGGTGGTTTTAGATGTTTATTTATTTAGTTTAATTAGTTTATTCTTGAATGATGGTTAAACTCCGTTATCTCTTGCGCGCATGAAAATTTAAGGTAATTGAATGATGTATTGTATAATGTTTAGATTCTTCTGCTTGCGCGCATTGAAAAGTCAAGGTATGAATGGGTGTTGGATATTACTTTTGCGCCATGAAAAATTTATTGTAATTTGATGATTGATTTAATCGCGCGCCTAGAAGTTAAGTAGATTTGTTGCACCTCAAAAATTAAATGAGTATATTATTACGCCTTAGCTTATGTCGTTGCTAGATGGATTTAGCATTTAAGTTCTCTTGCACCATGTAATTTATATTACATATGATGGTTTTTAGAATGCTTTTGCACCTGGTTGATCTTTGATGATGTTATTTAGCTTAGTTGGCCTGAACTTGATTGTGTTGGGTGGGATGTAGACACCTCCTTGTTCCTCATAACATTCACCATCCCTGAGACCTTAAATGGTCAAAATCGATGGGAACCTGGGCTTGAGCATTTCTTATGTGTCCTAGAGGTCCTAACCATTACAGGGTAGGATGGGCGGGTAGTCAGTTATATTCTTTATCTGATTAAATGTTCGTAATTTGCTTCAAGCTTCATGATGTGCTAATCTACTATGTTATTTATGTTTATGTGTCCCATGAAATTCATTCATTATGATATCATCTAGTTGTGTCGCCATGAATTTATTGTTGACGATATTTTCCTAATGCTTTAAAAACTACATATATAAATTTTCACTGGTTGTACATTGTTTTTGGTCGTAACGGTTGGGGTCGTTACACAAAGCCAATAACCACTCTAATACCAAATGTAAAGTTTAAATTGTTTTCAGATATGCAATGCACACACATATTTTAAAAAAAATAGAAAAGAACACAATTGCAATCACACATATATACAAAGATTTACTCCGGAAACCCAAACCAAGAAACTAGCAAATTATTTAGAGTTGCACCTCTAATTCTTATTCATCATCCTCCACTTCATTGTTTACAATACAATATATAGAGGATCTCATGGAATAGAAAATCACTAATCCATTGACTTGAATTAGAATACAACCCTAATTCATTGGACAGAATTAGAAAACCATGGGCTAAGCCACAAATCCCCCCATGCATCACAAAACCGCCAAAATAAAAAGCTATGTGTTGAAAATAGCTAAAAACAAACACAAAAATAGCCAAATTTTATTTTTGGGGGACTCCTCCCCCCTACAAACCCCTTGGTAAGGGGGGATGCCACCCCCCCATGACCCAGTGTAATGTAGTGTGTGGGTTTGTTCTTGCAAAAAATATAACACATACCCAACAATTTAGACCAAAGATGATTGATGAGGCCAATAGTTTAAAAAAATACCTCGAGGGAGACAAGCAGAAGGAAAAAAAAAAGCGCGGACAAGAAAGAAAAACCACAAGAGAAACAAAGAAAGAAGAAAAACAAGAATAAGTGGAATGAGAAGAATATTTTGGAAGAAACACAAGAAGAAACACCTTTCTCCCAACAATTTAAAGGATGTGATCGAAAGGAAGACATTAAGGAGAATTGTTGGAAATTGCATTCTAAGAAGCACCACAAATATTTCCAGAAAAGAGAAGAAGAAATAATTGATATCAGTGGATGTTTATGAACGAGTGGATAGCACATTAGACCTGGAAGGGAAGATTAATTGCACCAATCTTCAGAAAGAGGTGTCACTAGTTGGTTGCATCCGCAAGGAGGAGAAGGATATGAATGAAAATTTCTGCATTAAAATCCACATGAATCAAATCAAGGTGGATTATTTGTTTGATCCTGGTTCACAATCCAAATTGATCTCTACCCAACTAGTTGATAATATTAGGCTGGATACCCAATATCATCTGCATCCATACCCCTTGGGTTGGGTAAGTAAAGATGTGGAACTGAAAGTGAGCAAACAGTGCAAATTTAAGTTTTCCATCAATCAAAATTTGTTGATGAAATAGTTGCATATGTGGTCCCTTTGGAAATATGTGGATTCATCTTGGGAAATCTGTATTTTTACGTGAGAGATGCCATTTTAATAAGGATATTGAACCAATATAGGCTATTCAAGGATGGAAAATCATATGCCACAAATACACAAAAGGACAAATATAATATCTCTTTGATCAACGCTCATCATGTTAGAAGAATCATGGGAAGTATAAAGACGTTTGTCCTACTGTTCTTGAGAGAAGGAAAGAAGCAAGGAGAAGGTAGCGAGTTGGAGATGAAGGAATCCTTGGAAGGATGTAGTGGTGAGCAATGCAAAAAATATAACAACTGATTGAATCCTACAAGGAAGTGTTTCAAGAGCCTCAAAGACTACCACCAAAGAGAGAAGTTGAACATGAGATTTAGTTGTTGTCGAAGTCAGCACTGCCTAACATTGGAATTTATAGGAATTATTTCATTGAAGAAGATGAAGTAAAGAAGTAGTTGCAACTGTTATTGGAGAAGGGAGACATTAGACCCAGTATGTCACCATGTGGTTCTCCCATCATCATGGTGCCAACGAAAGATTGAATATTCAGAATGTGAATTAACTACCATGCCCTAAATAAGATCACCATCGAGAATATATATCATTTGTATAGGATAATGGCCAAGATGGGCCCAAGGGGGAATTACCAATGTATATTAATTCAACCCATTTTCCCTAAAATTGCTATTTGTATATGAACCTTCTAATTTCTGATTGAGTGTTCCCAAATCCAATCATTGAATACGTGTAAGAGGGTGGGTGTGAGTGGTCACATCCCAAATTTATTGGACACATGGGGGCTGAGTACAATCAGCTTGGGAAAGTGTGTGAGTCAAGCAAGCAATCGAAAGTGAGGAAATTCATATGGGTTGGGACAACAGTTTTAGACAGTCAAGTTTTGTGCATGAGGAGAAAGTAGGGAGAAAGAAAGAGAGTAGGGAGTTGGTGCATCCATGGAGGGAGAATTCTAGAGCAAGCTGGAGTGTATTGGAGTGTATTTGGAGTTACAAACTAAAGAGCCAAGTTTTCAATCTTGAAGAGTCAACTCCTAGGCAAGTTGCATTGTAACAACAAGTGGTTGTTGGTTGCTGGTAGTTTTCCTAGCAGCAAGATCCATTGAGTTCCCATCTAAGAGATTCATAATTACTTGTGCTAGAAAGACCTTAATAAATGAATGGGATGTCCGAAGGACTGAGATCAGTGAAGGGGTATATTCCTTGGGTTGGACAGGTCAAGAGGAAGAGAGTTGGTGGAAAATCGGGATAATTGTGGGAGAATACCAGTGGATTGTGAGTTTTCTAAGCTGTGAGTGGATAGTGAGAGACCACCCTCTTTTGTGGATTACTAGCCTTAGCGCGAGGGTGATTGGTTGTTGAGTTTTGGAATAGTCAATTTATGGTTGGGTGGAACGTTCGCCCCAAGAAGTTGGTTTCACGACAAATTTAAAAGATAAGTGTTTTATCTTGTTGATGTGTTATTTTTATGTGTATAAATGTAGTGCATGAACTCTATGTATAATATTGATTATATGTTGTTGTTTTTAAGTTATTGGTTGCATTTCATGAGAATTTTAGCATGTTGTAGATGCATCTAAATAATGGTAACAATTAGCAATTAAATCTAGTTGTAATTCATAGTTATAAGCTACAGGAAATTGTTTAGCTAGCGTAAATTTCATTTTTATGAGTATTACACATCATAATGACCCTCGGTTAGACTAGGGGACACTACATTATGGTATCGTATCCCTCAGGTTCAAACACTGAGATTGAATGGGCCAATAACGGGTGTGAATTGAGTAACTCAATATTGTAGACTTCGATCTGTGTAAATTTGGAGAAAAACAGAGAAATTGGAGTGAAATCCCCAAATTCGTGGGTAAATTTTGAGTTGGAGTGCCTCAGGGAAGTTGAAGAGATGATATAAAGTGTAAATATGCAATTTAAAGATATTAATTCAACCTCAACAATCGAAAATCCAAGTTTTAATGGCGTTTGTAGAGTTGCAGAAAGTTTGGTGAATCACGGACGGGATCACATTTGATCAACGGTTCATAAATTTCAACGAATCAATAGTTTAGATCATTTCGAATGGGAGATTGATGATCCAAATCAATCAATGAAATATCAAAAAAATTCTAAGTGTTGAAGTTCACCAAGATAAATCGTCGACGATTAATGGTCAGGTCAGCCAAAATGACGAAGACTTTGGTTCGGCTAGAAGACGTCTCTGACCGTCGATGGTCGATGGTCAGGTGTTAGCCAAATCTAGTGAAGTATTTTCAATCAACATCGGAGATCGTCGATGGACGACAAGCTGGTGGTCGATAATCGACTAATCCATATTTTATGAGCGGAAAGAAATGAATACAGATTATTAATAGGTACTTAACACAAAATAACAGAGATACAGTAAAATTGGTTTTCTATTCAATAAGGAAATAAGTTGAAACTGTAAAATGCAGCGAAAACAAGCTTGCTGGAATGGTGACGGCTTATCTCTGAGAAGAGATGTGACGACTGCACTCATTCACAAGAAGATGATTACAATGAGGCTCTGAAATCCTTTTTACAATAAACGGGAATGCCAAAAACCCTAGACATCCAAAAACCTAACCCTAGGAGATAAAGCGCCAAACTAGGAGATAAAGCGCCAAAAGTCATGTGGGCCCCGTTTGGGTAAGTTAGTACATTAACTTCACGGGGTCGTAACTTTTGCATATGATCTTTATTTTAGGCGTATGATAGCCCATTGGAAATATTTCATTGAGGAGATTCATTTTGGGGTCTCAATCATGCTGTACTATCAATGAGAACCTCGATCTCGAAAAACCTTCATTTGGGCCCTCAAAATGGCCCCGGAAGTTAAAAACTGCTAAAAATAGTAAATTGTCAAAATTGCAAGAAAATTGTTTTGAGCCAGTCGGAAAAGGTGGGTGGCCACCGATATCCACCTAGATCAATCCTCCCTCCTTAGGAAGCAATGGTATCCATTGCATTGAGGTCCCCCATCAGATGAGGAAATTTCTGCTGAATTTGGCCCCGGGTGAGCCACTTGCCTTGCTGCAGGAGCTGCCCTGCTTTGATGACTCGATAAATCTTAATCCTTTGTTGTCGAGTGCCCTTGATTTGTATGTCCACAATCTGATCATTGGATTCCTATTGTATGCAGTCGGGGTTGAGCTTTGTTGGTGTTATTTGTTCTGCTACTTTTGAGGTGTCCAATAATGGTGGGAAATAAGGGCGAAGGAGATCCACGTTGAACACTGGGTGCAGGCCAAGGAAAGGAGGAATGTTGAGCTGAAAATCATTATCCCCCACGACCTTGGTGATGGTTTACGACCCATAACGGAGTGGGTGAAGCTTCCGATAGGATCCTGTAAGGCGTTCTTTCTGCAAGTGCAACCAAACTTTGTTGCCTACTTGAAACTTATGTGCAACCCAACGTTGATCATGGCACTGTTTGTACTTGTCATTGGACTTTTATAGGATATCCTGAACCTGTTGGCAGATGTGCTGGATCCGTTCAATGAACCGGGTGGCTTTGTCAACTTCAGTTGGAGCAGGATATGAGTCGGTCGAGGTGATCGCAAGGGGAAGTGCAACATCTATGGGACCCAATGATTGGAATCCCAACCCCACTTGAAAGGGGCTATGGTCGGTTGAGCTATGTAGGGCTCGGTTGTAACTATGATGGACATAGGGAAGGCTCTCATCCCATGTGAAAGGGTGCTGTGAATTATACATGCGAAGGATATGCACAATCATTCGATTTACGACCTCAGTTTGGCCATCTGTCTGAGGGTGGAAGGTCGTGGATTTGGTGAGCTTGGTGTCCAACAGTGACCAGAGAATTGACCAAAATGTGCTGAGAAATCGATTGTCCCGATCTGAGACAATGGTTTGTGGGATTCCAAAATGTACCCAGACTCATTCGGAGAAGATCTTGGCAGTGGCCTCTGTTGTGATGTTCTTCTTGCAGGCAACCAAAATCTCCATCTTAGAAAAGTGATCAACAACCACAAAAAAACAGTCATTTACCCGCTTGGTGGATGGGAGGCCCGACATGTAGTCCATTGATATGGATTCCCATGGCTTGTCAGGAGTAGGAAGAGGGGTGTACAAGCCCTGTTTATTAGTGGTTGGTTTGACAATCATCCAGGTAGTGCATGACCTGATATAGTTGCTGACCTCCTATCGAAGTTTCGGTCAGTAGAAATGTTTTTTTAGCATCACCACTGTCTTTTCAACACCAAAGTGTCCTGCCACCTGACTGTAGTGGGATTCCCAGATCATCGTCACTTGCTCGCTTGATGGAACACATATATTTCCTAGAGGACACAACAACCCATCCCGAAGATGGAAATTATTGACAACTGTGTTTTCCCCCAACATTTGGTAGGTGGTGGCGAAGTCTGGGTCTATCTCATAGAGTTGGGGTCATCCAAAGGTCTCATGGCCGCAAGATTATAGCACCGTGGTGAGTGTTGCAACTGGTGGTCTGCTGAGGCAATCAATGACGTGATTGGTGCTTCCTATTTTATACTTGATGTTGAGGTGGAATTGCTGCAAGTATGTGGACCACTTTTGATGGCGGTCAGTTTTCAATTTTCCTTGTGTCTGCATGAACTGCAGTGGCTTATGATCAGTGTGGATGACTGTCTCCTTCCAAAGAATGTAGTGTCTCCACTGGTGGCAGGATTCAACAATGGAGTACATTTATTTGTCGTAAGTAGGGTAATTACAAACAACATCTAATAGTGTCTCACTATGATAGACCGCGGGGTGGTCGTGCTGAGTGAGAACGACGCCCAAAACATAGTCTGAAGCATCTGTCTCGATCTCAAAGGGATGTTGTAGGTATGGGAGTGAAAGTATTGTGGCTGAGCACAAGCATTGCCTCAAATCATCAAATGCTTGTTGTTGGGACTGGCCCCACACAAATTTCTCCTTACCACCACCCCTGGTTATTTGAATGAGGGCCCATGCAATATGGGAGAATCCCAACATGAACCTGTGGTAGAAATTGGCAAGGCCCAAGAAGCTCCAAAGATCAGTGAGTGTGGTTGGGGCTGGCCAGTCACGGATGACTTCGATCTTGGTTGGATCCACATGTACGCCATGCTGATCAACGATGTAGCCCAGGTAATGGACCATGTCCATGCTGAAGGAGCATTTTTCCAAGTTGGTGTATAACTTGTGTTGTCGTAGGGTTTGCAGAACCTGCTTAATATGCTACAAGTGTTCGGCCCAAGTCTTGCTGTAAATGAGAATGTCATCCAGATACACCACTACAAAATTATTGTTGAATGGTCGCAGGATATCGTCTATCAAACTCATGAAAGTGGCTAGCGCATTTGTCAAACCAAAGGGCATGACCAACCATTCAAAAAGGCCTTCCTTTGACTTGAAGGCGGTCTTCCATACGTATGTCTGTTATATCAGGACCTGGTGGTAGCAAGACTTCAGATCAATCTTACTGAAGTATTTGGCCCCCATAAGTTGATCAAGGAGGTCATCGATTCGGGGAATCAGGTATCGGTTTCTGACTGTGATTTTATTCAGAGCCTGGTAATCAATGCAGAGTCGCCATGTTCCATCTTTCTTCTGTACCAGCACGATTGGGCTCTCGCAAGGTGATGAGATGAGACGGATGTGCCCCTTGTGGAGAAGTTCTTGGATCTGTCGCTTGATCTCCTCATTCTCTAACAGAGAGCGGTGATAGACTGGCCCATTGGGCAGCGGTGCATCGGGGGTTAGATCGATGGGGTGCTTGACTTGGTAGTGAAGAGGTACCCCGGTAGGCGAAGAGAAGATATCTGAGTATTCTTCCACAACCTTATCTACTTGCTTCTACTGTGTGGAGAGGTCGGCCACAAAGACCTTGGATGTGGTTGTGATATTTCTCTTATTCTGAGAGCGAATCACGAAGAAGACAAACTTCCCCATCTGAGAGATGACCTTCCTGCATTTCATAGCAGAGATCAAGGAAATAGCACTAGGTGGGATTGCCTTAGGTATCCTGTACAATTTCCTGTTCAAAGTAATAATAACACTACAAGGCCTAGATTCATATACAACATGACGTTTCCATAAATAAGGTTGTCCCAAAGGAACATCACAAACTTCAAGAGGTGCAACATCACACAATACCTCGTCTTTGAACGACTTGATGTCGTACGACAGTCAACACTGTTGGCTGACACGAAGATTGCTTCCTTGGCTAAGCCATCCAATGGTGTAGGTTTGTGGGTACAGTGTTGTCGACAGGGCCATCCACTTGACGACCTCTGCTGAGATGACGTTCTTCTGGCTACGACTATCAACGATGAAGTGCAGTGGGGTTCCTTTTACCCACATATGTGAATGGAAGAGGCACTCTCCTTCTTCTGTCTCATCTGGTTCACCAGGCTGGAGCTTGGTGGTAGCAATGGTGGCACTGGGTTCCAAATCAATGATCTATCTTCCCCTTTCTGGTTCTGGCTCAGAATCAGAAACCGCATCTGATTCAGAGGATTTTACTTCACCCACCAGTGACTGCTTTGAGCGGAAATCAGTAGTGTTATGCCAACGGATCTTATGGAAGTCGTACCACTTCCCAGTATCTTTCTTTGTCTTTCCGGTGTCCTTATTTGCTTGCGTCTTGGACTGGTTGTCCTGATACTGTCCATGTTTGATGATGTAGGAGCATCGTCAACAGCGAGTGAGTGCAGAGGTAGACGACAGCTGGGACAAGCGCCAACACATTTCAACATGTTGCAAAAGTCTTTTGGAATGTTTTTGAAACATTGATGTAATAGCTAGAAGGCGTACCTTGCATTTCTATTTTGGAGGATGTAAACAGATCATGAGCGATTTGCTCTCATTTGTAGTGGGTAGAGGCATTTATGCCCAGTAAATGAAAGTAGGTAGATTTTAAATTCTAGATTAGACAGTTTAGAGTGTAGGAGGGAAAACCGACTATAGACACCCTCGCCTTTGTATCATTGTATTATTATTATCAATTGTATCATTAACAACCAGAGATCACTGAGCATAGAGCAGAAGAAGAGAGATGTAGCAGAAAGTTGTAGAGAAGAACCCATGTACAGAAGTTTGAATTAATGAAAAG
>CBVK0101963199.1:0-10782 GCA_900067695.1 Picea abies | reverse complement strand
ATTAAAAACAATATTAAATAAAAAAATATTATTATATAAAAAAAATTGATTATATTTTTATTAAAAATATGTCCTCGTGTCGTGTTTGAAGTTAAAGTTATTATCAAAATGAGAAATAAGAAAAACTCTTTATTTAAAGATTTGAAAATGGATTTTTTTTCGGTGGAATCAAGAAAAGCTTCATAAAAATTAAGTATAACATTAACAAATATTCTTATTACATTCCAAAGAAAACAATAAAGAATTGATACGATCATGACTTCAAAATCAACTTCCTTTTCATTGATGTTACTTGTAAGAAGACTTGTTGAAGAGGGAAAAAAAGAACATGTATCAAATTCTTTGAATCAAAAAGACCCAAATCCTATAATTTTATTAAATTATACAAAATAATTATTTAAATATAGATAAAATTAAATTATAAATTATAATATGAAATGAAAATGTGTTTAAAATTATAATTTCTTTTTAAGTTGGCAATCGTTACTAGTTTATATGGGGGTGAGGACGATGATTATTATTATTCTCAATTGTGGGAATAGTAAAGACAATCATCCTTAATATGAATTTATTCATCATCTTTATTTATCTATCCAATTTAAAAGAATAAGAATAAGTTGGTAATGGGTAAGAGAGAAAATTACATTTCTACCAAATGTTTTTAGGTCTTGGACTATTAACATATTTCCTACCAGATTACAATTTGAGTGGGTTTAATGGTTAAGAACATGTGTTTCCTCATAAGAGGTCACAAATTCAAATCCACAGGAGGTAGGATATGTATACCTCCATAAACTTTACCAATCAAATCATTAGCAATTTTAATGTGCCTTAAGTGTGACCTTAAAAATAAATTATTATTATTATTATTAATTAATTAAAAATAATTTTAAATTTTACTTCAAAATTTAAAAAACAATTTTAATAATAAAAAACAAACCTAAAATCATCATATTAAATATAAATAATCATCAATAAATTTTTAATATAAAATATCATATTTTTTAATTTATCAAAATATGTTACTCTCAGTGATATTGTCATCATATTAAATATAAATAATCATCAATAAATTTTTAATTTAAAATATCATATTTTTTAATTTATCAAAATATGTTACTCTCAGTGATATTGTCATTCTCAAATCTCCTCTCATTAACTCTTTTAAAAAATAATATTCTAAATTTAAATGCCCCTCCATGTAACACGTGTGCCACCAAGTTTGAAAGTAGGCCATGCATATGTTGCTCTTCCCAAGTTTGATTATCTTCTCCATATTATCCCTATGGTTCTACATGGGTGGAGGCTTGCAAAAGTCATGCTATGAATCTTTAAGACATTTAACCACAAATGCCAGTTGTGAAATAAAGACATGTGCACACTTGTCAATAAATCAAATTAAAGTTATTGAGGGTGGGATAAAGTTTTCCTTGTGTCCAAGGCATGAAATACTATTGGGTTGTGATAACTTTATTGCTCTTTAATTCTTTTACATGTTTGTGCTTTGTTGTTCATTATAGTTTCTACAGTCGTATTCGTTTAAGACTTTAGTTGCCTCCCAACCTTTCATATGTGTGCTACTATGGTTGAATCTAGCCTTCACTCAATGTCAGTTAATGGTTTCCTTGGAAATCAATTTTTGGATAGAACTATACAACCACACTATAAGAGTCAAATACTACATTGAATCTAATCTAAAGATAATTCTCAGACATAACTTTCTACTAAGGTCGTGTGGGTGTACATAATTGATGTTTAATAATAATAAAAAACAAATAAGATAGCAGTAAACATATCAATAATAATAAAAAACAAATAAGATAGCGGTAAACATATCAATAATAATAATAAACAAATAAGATAGCGGTAAACATATCAAAATCTATGTACAATGAAAATATGGAAAGTCACTTGTTCACTTTCTCGAAATATGGTAAGTCGTGTAAGATGTTTTTTTCCAGAAGAAAATTTCACGGATTATATTAAGATATATAATTCTTAGCAGCCAAAATGTTCTGCAATATCCAGAAAGGATACAGACAAAGCTTTGAAGCAAATACAACAAAATATCTGAAGACAATAAAAAAGGCTTGATGCAAAACAATGAAGCCTTTACCGAAAATGTGAATAGCCAATAGGAGACTGGATATGTCCGAGCTAGAGACGATAGCTGATTCATCATGAAATTCTGATTTGAAAGAGGAGAACCGGGAAAAGAAGTTAATAGACCTTGAGGAGGCGACGCTGTCCCTTTACTCCATCAGTCCAAAGGTGAAGTGTGATGTATCCTTCCGATTCCTTTAATGCTTTCTTTGAAAGTGAATCAGCTTCTTTGTTATATTCCCGATAGATGTGGAAGAATTGAGTGTTCTCGAAAGTGTTCTTAAGAGTTTTGATTCTTTTTTTCCAGCCTTCAAGAGAGGTCACTCGCAAATCACTTCTATCATTCAACCATTCGATTATCATCTTTGAATCTCCAAGGATTTGGATCTTCGGGAGTGCAAGTAGATTGGCTATGTGTAATGTAGCCCAAGCCCCCAATAATTCAGCCTTTGTATTCGAGCCGATTCCACAGTTCAGGTACCATTTATGTACCAAGGTGTTCGAAAGTTTAATTATGCCACCAACACCACAACAAAGTCCGTCTGCCTTTGTTGCACCATCAAAGCTAGCTACAGGAAATTCAAGGTTCTGATTATTAAAACTGGAACGTAGCAAGGAACGGGTAATAACTTCCTCGGGCTTGTGAATTGTACCAAGTGCTCGAATCATTACCGAATGTGGAGAGAGGTTTTTTTTATCAAAGGTTGCTGCATTCCTCTCAAGCCACACGAACCAGCAAATTAGGGGAGGTAAAGTAGTTGGACCAATTTTATTTGTTATCCACTTGGATAAGCTATTAGTCAAACAGCTTATGCCCCATTTCTGGATAAAATTTCCTGTGGAGTAAATCATATTCCACACAGTAATCGTGAAGGAACAATGCAAAAATAAATGGTCAGTAGTTTCATTGTCTAGTTTGCACATGATGCATCTGTTAGGGCCTTCCCATCCTCTACGCTGGAGATTAGGCCACGTCAAAATCTTATAATTTGCGACCAGCCACATGAAAATCTTAACTTTCAACTGCAGATTCCAATTCCAAATGCTCTTTTGCCAACTGGAGATTGTCGGTAAATTCTGTGAAGCGCAAATGGCTGAGTAGACGTTTTTTGAAGTGATGAGTCTGGAGGCATTCCCTCTGGTCCAATGAAGTTCATCAATGTTATCTGTTAATGTGATGCCCGATGCTTGAAGAGATCTTATGAATCTGTCCCATTCCGATGTAATGTATTCGATGAGTTTTAAGTCGGCACTTTCTAACCATTGAGGCGAGATGGAGGAATGTTGAAGTGTTTTCCAGGCATGTGCTAGTACGGTAATATGTTTCTGCTATAGAGTGGACCTGAGGTGTGCTGATAGGAAGGAGTGCATGCCCAAATCCAATATTCTGTCTCTCCCTATCTCCACGAGAGATCCCGATCCTGGCTTCCAAGTGAGCCAGTTATTGATAAAGTGGATTGTTTTCAACAGATTTTTCCAAATTTTGGATGCCGAGGGTTTTGCAAAAGTTTCTGAGTGAAGCCACTTAATAACTGACACAGAGTGTAGATATTTTTCTTTCAGTACCTTTTGCCAAAGGCCGTTGCTAGTGAGAGCTCTCCAAAGTGTAGTAGTTGCTAAAGCTTTGCTGAAAGTAATAATGTTGAGGAGCCCCCAGCCTCCAAATCGTTTTGGCCGAGCAAGCGATTCCCAATTTGCAAGGTGATAATGATGAGTATCTGTGTTTCCTTTCCATAAGAAATTAAACAAGAGCTTCCTTATTCTGTGGAGGATGGACAAAGGGACAGTAGCAAGTGATAACCAGTACACCGGCTGGTTTTCAAGAACAAATTTGCAAAGAGTATGTCTGCCGCCCAATGACAACCAACGAAAGCTCCAATGGCTAATCTTCTTTTCCACTTTATTTACAAGCCATAACCAATCTTCAGTTTTATGCACTCCAGATTTTAGGAAGTACCCCAAGTACTTGAAACCCCCCTTCAGATCGGAGAACTTATATGGGAGTAGCTGCTTGAGTTGGTGAAGTTCTGTCTCCTCTAGTCCCGAAAAGTGTACTTAGGATTTGTTAAGATTTACTTTTAAACTAGAAACCAAACAAAATAATTGAATGATGCGGTTGATCTCTTGCCATTCCTGCAGAGATGCATTTGTCATTAGTAACACATCCTCAACAAAAAAAAGATGGAGGATTTTAGTCAATTTGGTGACTTTGATTCCAGAGAAAGTGCCCTCTTTTTGACTGGATTTTAATAGTAATCTCAAGCTTTCCATCACAAGGATGAAGAGCAAAGGGGAGAGTGGGCATCCCTGCCGAAGGCCTCTCCCAATCTTGAAAAAATTGGTGGCCTCTCCATTTACCAAGACAACAATAGATGCCGAGCTAACACATTCCAAAATCCAACTTGTCAACTGAGGTCCAAATCCCACCTGGATTAAGATCAGTCTCAGGAAGTCCCAGTTGACGCAATCAAAAGCTTTTTGTAGGTCTAGCTTAAGTAGTAGGGCCTTTAAATGCTTCTGTTTGATGCTATGAATGCATTCATGTGCTATACCAATAGCGTTATGGATCAATCGCCCCTCCAGAAAGCCAAACTACTCAACTGAGAGATTCTTTGATAAAATCGGCTTAATGCGGTTGGCTAACACTTTAGAGATTAATCTATAAATCAGATTGCAGAGAGAAATTGGACGATAGTCCCCGAAGGTTTGTGAATTGTTAGATTTAGGAATCAAGGCCAGGAAAGTAGAATTTAGGTTTCCAACCATACGTCCTCCAGATTGAATCGATTCCACCAGTGCCAGTAGCTCCTCAATAATCAAATCAAAAAAATGTGTAAAAAAATCCACAGTTCAGCCATCCGGGCTTGGACTTTTTTCCTTTTTGAAGTGGAATAAGATTGATTTTAATTCCTGGGAGGTGACTGGCAGAAAGAGTTCTTTTGCTTCCTCCTCTGAAAGCCAAGAGTTAAATAAACAAGCCACCTTTACTTGTTCTGTTATCGGAGGTGTCTCAAACTGATTGTAGAAAGATTTAAAATGTTTTTCAGCTTCCCTGGAAATTGCATCCTGCCCAGTATGTAGATGACCCAAATCATCTTTTATTTCCCACAGGTGTGTGTTGATTCATCTCTGATTAGCAAACTGGTGGAAAAACCTTGTGTTTTTGTCACCACTTTGTAGCCATAGAGCTCGGATTTTGAGTCGCCACCGCTCCTCTTGTGAATTTAGAATAATATTTCTATCTGTTTCAAGTCTGGTGAGAAGGGATTCATTCGCCAAATAAGTAAAACCATCCGCATTTTTCTTTAAAATTTCAATGATTCTTGTTTCTAGAAATTGCAAATGTTTAAATTCACGGGATCTTTGCTCTTTATACCAATTTTTGGTGAGTACTTTCAGGTCCTGTAATTTCCAAATGAAGCGCCGCTGAATATCAACTTCCTATAGATAAAGTTGATTATTCCAAAGAATCTTTACTGAGTTGTTAAAATCCTTTTCTGAGAGACAGTGCGGATTGAATTTGTAAGGGTATGCAATGGGAGGAGTAATGTTTTCTAGTTGAAGCAGGATAGGAGCGTGATCAAAGACGAAGGGGTATTCAACCCAGGAGCGAAAAAAATGGCCTTCTAGAAGAAGATCCTCTGCCACCGGAAATCTGTCCAGTCATTTAGCTATATAATGGCTGCCATAGTGTCCATTTCACCAAATCGGTACAAGTTTGTCAGGCCGAACATCAATAAGATTATGTGAGAGAAAGAGGTTATTATAGAAATTTGTATTGAGACTTTCGATGGTCGCACCAGCTCCTCCCCAACTTTCACCACCAGAGAGTGTCAAATTCAGGTCACCGGCAATGACAAGACTTTTTAAAGAGAGTAAACCTTTGTTTGATAACTTAGACCATAATGCTTTACGGTCCGTACAGGGGCCATACAAATTTAAAAGATTGATTTGTCGTTTAGAAGAGATAATAATGCCATATAACAAAATTCCCCCAACGGTGAGGAAAGGCACCAGGTTAAAAAGTTGAGGGTCCTAAGCCACCAGAAGACCCCCTAAAGTGCCAATCGAACTTATTGCACAGGTATGCCAAGACGGATAAAAACCATGAATGTAGGAGCGTGCTTTATCAGCTTTGACCAAAGTTTCCTGTAAGAATAGTATACTGGGACGTGTGGAATCCAAAGTGCGGCAAAGAGAGGCAGCTTTAAGGGTGCCTCCAGGCCCTCTAAGATTTAGTGACAAGAGGATCATTACTTGGCTCTTGCTAGGGCCTTCACCGCTCTAAGTGCCCCACTATCAGTAGTGGTAAGTTCCAAGTCTAAGGAAGGGGTGTTTTCCTTCTGTAGTTTCTTCCTTGTGCTTCTTGTCTTGACAGGGGAAAAATTAGTAACTAGTCCTCTTGACCAGGAGTAATTCTTTGAGCGATCTGGTTGGTTAGTCGATGAAGTACCTGCAACCACTGAAGAGGTGGAAGGATCGATGCGGGAAGGGCCTATGAAAGTGGGCAGTGGGATAGGGTTGAAACTGTCCTGGGAGAGTGGAATCAGAGTGTCTAGAACCGAGTTGAGGGAGGAATCCCCTGCGTTAGATTCGCGAAAACCTGGTAGTTGTGAAGGTTCAGTCGAAAGAGGTAGGGAATCAAAAGTGTTGAAGGGGAAGAGTGAAGTAGGATAGTCAGTTTGTGGATGTAGTGTGTTTTTGGCAATCCGATCAACTCCAGGTGGAGGGGGACTAGGATCGGGGACACGGGGGAAGGAGGTGGACAGGTTAGTGTTTGGGAATGTAGGTAAAGCTTCTGAGTGAGTTAGGGACTTCAAAAGTTTTGAATCTTTTAGCTCCGCAATCTCTAAAAAAGTTAAGGAATGATAAAAAGATGGACAATAATTTTTTAGTTTACTTGAGAAAGTCTTCCAAATCAGAAGGAGAAGGGGGATCAGAAATGGGAAACCTGCAAACAGAGTGTGCTTCTTCTTCTTGATCTACCAAGTCTTTGAGCAGTGTTGAGTCTTCTAAGGGTTCTTTTTCTTCCCAACCTTGGCAGTTTCTCTTAAGATGTCCTGTGTTGTGGCAGCGAAAGCAACGGAAAGGTATTCTGAGATAGTCCAAGCGTTGTGAAAACCTTCTACCCCTCCAATCGATCTCAAGAAGTTCTGGTAGTCCTCCATGCACATCCATCTCAACCAATACTTTACCAATCTTTCTGGAAGAAGCCGTGAGAGTAGAGTTATCGATAGAAAGAAAAGTGCCTAATGAGTTGCCAATCGCTTCCAAGGTCGCTTTGTTCCAGAACTGGAGGGGTAATCCTTGAAGTAGGATCCACAGGTGCCTGAAATGGAAGTATTAAGATTTAGGATTAAAGGCCAGGCGCTAACGTTTAATCATGAGACTGCTTCCTATTATAATCCACTTCTGAGATAGTAAAACATTTGCATCTTCTGGGGATTTACAAAGAAACCCCATCCAACCTTGAGACAAGAGGATAACTTCAGGTGCATATCTAAGTAATGGCTTCCATGAGAGTTCTACCCAATGAAAAATGGAGACCTTACAGAGGTAGTTGTAGGAAAGTATGCCAACAAGGCCACAAAGTGCTAAGTTACTAGTCTCTGGAAGCCCAACATCAGCACCTAAAAGCATTTTATGAACTGTTTTTTTAGGCCTCCAGACTCGGTGACCTAGTCGAGAGTTCAAATCTGGTTTACTGCCCACCTGTGTCTGGAAATGTTGACAGTGCTCTGTAAAAGAGGGTGCACAGGGAGTGCAAGGAGAGGAATGAAAAAGTGAGGGATGAGAAAGAAGACTAGGGGATTTGTGAGAGGGAGTAATATCTTTACCAACAATATCTGCCAAGTCAGATAAGCCTTCTTTTCTCCAGAGTTCCTCGTTAGCCACATTCATTAGTGTGCTGACATTGGCTTCAACACAAGGTAGGGGGTGTGAGGCCATGTTTTGGGCTTCACCGACTCCAAAGTCCCAGAATCTTTGTAGGAAGACTCAGAAAGGTCAAAGGAATGAGAGAATGCAGTGAAAGAGACTAAGGAATAGTGTCAGAAGTGTAGTGGGTCCTAGACTCTGACTTGCAGAACCACAATAATCTGAAGTGCAGAACCCAAAGAGACAAAGTAGTGCAGAACCCAAAAAGAGAAGGGTAGAAAATGTCTAGGGTAGAAGAAAACTGAGCATGACTAGAAGGTTCACAAGACTAGAGGACACTCAAGTAGAGACAAAAGCTGCTCAAAAAGACACAAGAAGGAAAGTGTAAAAAGAGGAAGGAAGTTGTGGAGAGATAATAGTGATCCAGCTCACCAGACGCCTCGAATCCCACCAGTTCTTTAGATGTTTAAATTGACATCTTATGCTCACCAGACACCTCAGACCCACCAGTCTCTTCTGACCTTTAAAATGACTTCTTAAGAGGTAAAAAGGAGAGTAATGCTACGAAGCCGATTCTGAAAGTGATACTCTGAATCTTCCAGTGTTCCATAAATCACTCAAACAAAATGCCGATATAAAATAAAGACAAAGTCTCCTCAGCTTCCAACGATCCACAATAAAACTCAAAATAGCGTGCAGTTATTAAATAAATGCAAATGCCTACACCAGGACGGGACAATACGAGAGCAGAACTCAAACTCTAAATATGGAAAGTAGCAGACAGTGGAGTAAAAGAGCTGATGGAGAAAGAGTCCAAGTCAGGTATCATACTCATATTTGGGTATTCCATACACCGCCAAAGCAAATGATGTAGATTCTCATGATTACCAAAACTCATTAGTCGGTAGCTCAGCTGGGTAGTAGAAGTCCGCCATTGAAGAAATTTGAACCTGCAACTGGGCGGGAACTTTACCAAACTTAAAACCAGCCCCAGTCATTGTAAGTGTTTCACTTGATGTCCTTCAACCGTGTAAGATGTTGGATGAACAATTTAGCAAATGTTGATTAATATATAACATATGCCTTGAGGTAACATTCCTTGATCACTTATACTACCACAAATATCATATTGCATTTTGTTAGAAATTATGATCTAAAATGGTTATATTAGGAATTTAGTGAATAAAACATTAATGTAAAAGGATACCTACACACTCACATGATTATGTGAGGTGTTTAATTTAGTTTTACTTAGTTCTAGATAATTGTATTTCCGGTGATTTTGGGATATTTATACTCGTTTTCTATTCTACGTAAGGTGGATTTTTGGCCCTTAGCCCTCACGTTTTATTGTTGTAATATTGTTTTCTTCATTAATAAAAGTTACATGTCTGAGTACACTTTGTCAAAGTGGTATCATAGCTGCCATTGTTGGGAGATGTTGACGAGTTAAAGCATGCATCTGCCATTGAAGAAGGTGAAGGAGTTTTTAAGGATTCAATGTGTGGAATAACAAAATTTTGATGGTGAGATTTTATTTCCTATTCTGATTTTTCGAGGGCAAAATCAAGATTGGATTCAAGAGCACGTGTATATTGATCTTTATTTGTGTCGATGGATAACTTTTTTGGTTGGATCTGGGAGCTCTTTTCTAAATTTTAGTCTATATTGGGTCTATCAACTTTTCTATTGGATTTATTAAGTTCATATTGGGACTGTCGGGTTTTGTATTGGGTCTCTGAAATTTTAATGGAGTCATATTTAAATCAATGGTATTAGACAATACTCAATTGTTGTGATATTTGAGTGTCTGTTAATAAGATGAAATTTGTAGGTGACAACCATCCTTCTGTTGGTTGGGAACCATTTCCCTATCACTGCATCGAGCAAGCATCTATACCAAATCCATGCCATTGATTCTTCACGACCTGTGATTCTTATATGTTTACACAAAACCCTAGTTGAAGCATCAACCTATAACTAATTTTAATTTGAAATTGAATGGCCTCCATTTGGTGAACCTAGTAAAGCGACCTTGACCTCCATTCAATGAGTGGTTGAAAGCTTGCTCGCGGCCTCCATTGTGAACCTGATTGGTGAGCATCGACCTAGTAATTAATAGAATACAGTTTGAAAGAAGTGACCCTTGATACGGTAATTAATCAAACAATTGCCATGGCATGGAGTTCGAGTAACAAGTTAAAGCCTAGTTCGAGTATCTTACCAACTAGTCCAATCTGTCAGATATTGTAGAAGTGGCATTAGAAAGATATGCTCTTAATAGAAGTAAACCAAATGTGTAGGGACCATTCCTTTCAAAGAGGTTCTTGATCCACGACTTGGTAACCTAGTAATTGTTGTTTGATGAAGTGAATTGTTGTTTGAAAGAAGCCAAGACCTGATAAAGCAAATTGTTGTTTGGTAGAAGTGAATTTACTATTTGAAAGAAGGGGAATGACTTATCCAGATGGATTTCGGTGGCCTCCCACCTATTCCAACTGGCTCATTTTGGCAGTTTTCAAGTTTTGCAGTTTTTCCTAGTTTTCGGGTCCCTGACTTCCGGAGTCGTTTTGAGGCCCTAAACAACATTTTTAGGGTTCACCACGGTCAAACTAAGAATAGAGTTAGAGTTTGATGGTAACATGTGTAGTCCTTGAATAGACCTTTCCAATGGGCTATCATGCAGATAAAATGGAGATCGTATGCAAAAGTTACGACCACGGGAAGTTGATGTACTAGCTTACCCCAATGGGGTCCACATGACTTTTGGCGCTTCATCTCATAGGGTTAGGTTTTTGGATG
>CBVK0101963197.1:0-20856 GCA_900067695.1 Picea abies | reverse complement strand
GTGAAGAAGCGGCATAAGGTTTTCCATTGGACAGCAGAGGCTGAAGGGAGCTTCAATTTGTTGAAGCGAAAGATAACTGAGCAACCAATGTTAGTGTTGCCAGATTTTCATAAAACCTTCCAAGTGAAGTGTGATGCCAGTGGGTATGCTGTTGGAGGGGTTTTAAGTCAGGATGACAGACCTGTTGCATATTACAGCGAGAAGCTGGATGATGCAAAGCTTAAATACTCCACATATGATAAAGAGTTCTATGCCATTATCCAGGCATTGAAAAAGTGGAGGCATTATCTCATACCCAAGGAATTCGTTCTGTACAGTGATAATCATGCGTTACAGTTCATAAGTCAGCAAGAGAAGCTGAATCAGAAGCATGCAAAGTGGGTGGAATACATGCAGAATTTTACATTTGTCATAAAGCACATTTCAGGAGCTGCTAATAAGGTGGCAGACGCCTTGAGCAGGAAATGTTTAATGTTGCAGGAGTTCAGGATCAAAACGCTGGGTTTTGAGAATCTGAAAGATATGTGTGCAGGTGACGTAGACTTTGGCGAGGCATATGCGTAGAACCCCTGAAAGAAGCAAAGGAAATAAGCTCAGGAGGGATAGTTCCTCATACATATCGTGGGAACAAACCTGGGTGAGATTTGAACCAAAAGAAGTTTCGGAGCAAAGCAGGTTTTCAAGGCGAGGAATCATCGACCAGGAAATGCCCGTCGAAATCGGAAAGTCTCGAGGATCATTGGATCGTGGAAGAGTTGCGAGGGAGATAACCCGTAAGCACAGGCGAGGAGGATAAAGTCCATCGGGCTTCGGGGTTTCGGCGTTTGGGGTTTTCAAATGCAACGGATTTGCGACAGTTGAAATTGCGATCCCACGATCCCCGATCGCACGAGTGGAGGAGCGACGTGGCAGCGTGGGACCCCATGTACTAGTGGAAGACAGGTGGCGTCAATTCGGAGTTCGGAGTTCGGGGATTGAAAGGGGCAGTGAAACATAACATCGTCGTTCCCGATTTCCCGATAGGGAAATCCCTGATGCGCGAAAGCATTGACTGTTGACTCTCGGGGTTCGGGGTTTGGAGCTGTAGGTGAACTGTGTTCGCGTGCACCGCGAATTCCCGAGTCGCGATATCCCGATTTCCGAAGGAAGGGGAATCGCCGAAGGAGTTACTGTGGGTGACTTGTGACTCCCAAGGGGAGTTGAAAGAGCTTAGACTCTTCGGGCCCGTGGCTGAAGGAGATCCTGGTGGGAGCGGCTTGCTCGTTGAGGGGTAGGTTGCGTCAATTCACAAATCCATTGTAACAGACAAATTGATCAAGTTCTAAATACAAGGATGCAAGAATTACCATTTGTACAGTTGGCACTTGGTGTAGATCAAATAATTACTCCATCTAGAATATCCATGTTATAGGATCTTTACCATCGAAATTTGTGGGGGAACATGGGGTGGCCGAGCATTTTTCAGAATATTGGGGGCACGAAAACAAGAGCATCGTATAGACAGATTAAGGGCACAACATGGTAATCCAATGATTTGAACCTAGATAGGGAGGGTAGCAATCATTCCTCCCAACCACCCAAGCTACATCCAATGGACATAATCATTCCATTTTTTAATCCATCAACTTTTCCATTTTATCTTCACTTTCACTTTTAATGATTTCTTGCAAATGTGCCAAATCACCTTTTCAACACATTATTTTACCCATGTCATCAAATTGGTTCGTTAATTGGGATACTTGGTTCCCCAAGTCTTCACATTCTTCTAAAGTCATGGATGAGTTCTTTGGAGGTTTAACAAGTGTGTATTTTTTTGCATAACCTTTTTCCATGTGAGAAAATGATAACACTTCTCATTTTTCTTTTTATCATAATTTTGGAATCACTAAACACATTTTCCAACCAAAAGTTATTCTAATTTCAAGTTAACATACCTTTAAAAACTTTGGTTTGTAGGTTGTGTTGTTGGCTGACCTTTCTCTCAATGTATATCCGAAATTTTGTCCCATTTGAGTTTGAAATTTCAACCTATAGTAACATTCTTCTTGCAATGCCACAAGTTTGACGAAATTCCAATGTGCCAAGAGAAAGTTATGTTAATTTCCCAAAACTTCCTGTTTTTGTTCCTTTTAAGAGAGCAAACTTGTACGACTTACCACATGTCCAATTTTTCCAATCTACTTTTGAAATTTGAACCTAAAATATTAAAAAAAAAAACTTAAAAAAACATGTCATTAAAAAAAAACTTAGTGAAAGAATAAAAACAACACTAATATAATTATTAAAATGCAATAACTCAATTAGATATTTTTATTTCAATATATCTCAATTTAATTAATATTTATTTTTTGTTATAAATAATATATTTTTTAATTAATTGATCATATAAGCATTAACCACATCTACGCTATTCACCTTGTTTTTATGAAAATTAAAAAATTAATTTTTTTTTTTTTTTTTTATCAAATCCACTAATTAATTAAATGAATAAAAAACTTTTCAACTACCACGCTTATATCGTTCAAATGCTATTTGAAATCAACACGTAAGTACTTATAAGGTCCTGTCTTCACGGACCCAACCATGTTGGTCTCTATCTTAACGTCACCTCAATTCAAATCGCACTTACCGCTGGCAACGACTATAACTGGGCGATCTGATGGCCCCGTATCCCACGTTTACCCGCTTCCCTCCAAAGGCTGCATACAAATATACGTCTCTGTAGTCTGAAAGCCACTTTTTCTGAAATGACTATTTCTGTAATTTCTGAAGCCCCGCTGTTGTGCAGTTATTGTACTGCTATTTGACTTTTTAATGAGCAGTTCCCGTGATTTTTATTGCTGATTATCGTAAAACCTGCAACACATGCTTTCCGTATAAAGCTTACTGTTTTTCTTCCGTACAAAGCTTACTGTTTTTCAAGTTTTTTTTTATGGCGTAGGCTAAACCCCAAAGGAAAGGGACCTTATCCGACTGCCGCCAATCCCTGATTCCAACGTACATCCTCCGGTAGGCAGCAACAATTATCCGGCCACTCTACCCATCCAAACGACCACCGTTACCTTTGTGTCACCTCTCCTTCGAAATATGAGCAATCCCAGCACCCGTGAGTCGCCTGGAATTTGACGTTCCACAGGACGTTTTGTCATTTTTTAGACGTATTTGACACTGACTAATAAAATTTACACGTCATCACTGACTGGCATGAGAATTATCTACCTGTCAGTTTGACGTGTGACCGCCTTCAATGCCCGTCAAAAACTCTAGTGGGTATACGGGCTAGGTAGAAGGGCTAGCCTGCTAGGTAGTAGGGGTCACGAGTCGTGTAGGATACGCATTGATAGCTTACACATGAAAGGGGTTCGAAATTGGGGACCTTGTGCCTGACCTGCCATTTAAACGGAAACCATAACTAGTACAAGAAGCCATTTAAACCTTGCATGCTCTGAACTAGAGATGGAATGTTTCCTATGAGCCAAGAGTTAATGTTGAGAGCTGGAGTATTAAATCCATGCATTGGACACTGATCGGAGGAGGAGACATGGCTTCGTAAGAGGATAGCCTCCTTAATGACCACGATGAGTTGCTAACACCCCATACGGGGAGGTAACTTATATGATTTTAAAATTAGAAAATAAATGATATAATTTTAGATAAATTTTATTTAATCACCAAATAATTTTATAACTTATTGTTTATAGAATTTGAAATAAAAATATTTGGAAATAGTGTAAAATGTTAACGAAAACTAGTTCATACCATCCTACAAGCAAACAAAAAGAAATAAATATATAATAATAGTCTCTACATGCGTAGGGATTTTTTGAATGCTTTGATGTAGGCGTCACACCTCCTTGTCCAAACCATTTTTCCACGAGATTATTGATAAGCTAACTTGGGATGAACACTCTACAAATATCATTATTCCTCTCACAAAGATAGGGATGAATGGCTATAACTTCGAATGGAAAAATGTTATGGCGTGAAGGATGCGTGGGCTAGGTAGTAGACTGTAGGGCTAGCCTGCTACTAGGTAGTAGGGGTCACGACGTGGAAGGCTGCAGACTCCATATCACAGACTTTATGTTTGACATTGAATATCATGACCGTGGAACTGTAGAAGTAGTTGTAGGAAATAAATTACTCAGCTGCCCGCACTTGCGTGTCAACTGGAGGCTGGAGCCTATTTAATTGATTATTGTAGTCTCCTGTTTAATTGATTATTCGAAATTTGGAGTCTAGATCCATCTTCGCCGTTGGGAGCCTGGAGCTTGGAGCATTCGAGCTCCTCCTCTATGCAATAATTTTGAGTGATATCTTTTATGATACCGTGCCTGATAGAATTTGACCTTCAAATTCTTTTTGGCCATCTGAGAATCACAATAGACTTCGTGACAGGAGGAGGAAAGGTCCTGACCTTGCCTGGTCCTGCGTCGGCGTACATGTTCCTGCAGCTCGGATGAGTATACCTGTTCATATTACAGTGGCTATCAGCGGTTTATTGCTCTCATTAACAAAACATCCCCTTTTTCCCCGCTCTCCCGGAACCGGTACAGAAATAGGTGCTTTCTCCACATTGTTGACCTCAGTAACTAGAGGGTTTCTGGTCACAACATTTCT
Organism: Picea abies; assembly: GCA_900067695.1. Classification (NCBI taxonomy): domain Eukaryota; kingdom Viridiplantae; phylum Streptophyta; class Pinopsida; order Pinales; family Pinaceae; genus Picea; species Picea abies. Next base: position 16,236 of record CBVK0101963197.1, on the reverse strand, counting down.
TTCGGCGAATCGTATCCAGCGGCCTGCCGCACAGGAAAATCGGTTTTCAACAACGGACTGATAGGAGTAAATGGACTTCTCGAATCTATGATCGTGTCACTGGTAACTTGGTAAGTTTTACTGTCTTTTCTTATTGTTGTGGGCTTCCCCTTGTCCTTTTTTTAAGAGTGTCTAGGTGTTGGGGCGGCGTGGATGCGATGCTGGCAAGCTAATCGGTTTTTTACTTTCTTTTTAGTACTTTGTTGGCTTCCCCCTCCTTTTTTCACTATTAGTGAGTGCCTGAGGCGTGGTAGTGAGTGCCTGGGGTGTGGATGTGAAGCTCATCAGTGTAGCCTGTAGCCTGTAGGTGTTAAAATTTATTCCCTCCTTCACGCCCTCTTTTGGCAATTCACCATCTTGATGCCAAACTACTTGTAAGAACTATGCCATGTTACATTTTTTAAAACTCGCACAACCATAAAATTATCGCTGGTCAAAATCATAGGATATAACAATAAAAGGAAATAGTAGTTTAAATCAATAAAATGAAGTAGTAGCTTAAATCAAATCTGTTGTACATTTTTCTGTAAATATTGTTGGTAGTGTTTTACATTTGAAAAAGGACAATTTCAAGGAGTTTTGGCCGAACAAAGACAATTAAATGTCCCATATTTTAATTCTTTTCTTGCTCTCCATTTTTGCAACCACACTTTTAGAATGCAACCCAGTTATGGTGTTGATAGTGTTTTACATTTGAAAATGCAACAAAAAAAGGACGATTTCAATGAGTTTTGGCTGACCAAAGAGAATTCAATGTCCCATATTTTAATTATTTTCTTGCTCTCCTTTTCTGCAACCACACTTCTAGAACCCAACCCAGTTGTTATGGAGTTGACCAAAACGAATTATTAATAACTATCCCTATCCCAAACGAACGATCATTCTCTGGAGTTTAGGTTTTATTAAAGGGATAAAATGCAAATTAGCCCTTCATATTCCTAAATACCATTATAGCTAGCCTACTAATGACGAATATTACTACGTAATCCCATGAATTCTCTAGAGATAAAAAGCCATGATGTAAAGAAAATATGGGTTTTTATGTTCACATGCATCTAATCAGAAGAGATTCTCTTGTCCACTCATTGCAATCCTTTTTTCTATACATCAAACATCAAGAAAGAAAGTTTGAGTTAAAATCGTTGAAGGAATGGCATACACAGTATATAGGGAAAAACAATAATGTTTAAAGCCACATATGAGTGCAACTCTGAAGTAGAGTTAAATACAAGATTGTTATAATTATGAGATAACTGTGGTGGTGTAGCCACATTCATTGTCACTAATGTGATTTTTGAGCGGCTCACGACGTTTTGTTCCATTTTAGGAATAGATTGGGGTAAAGCAAATGGGAGGATGTTGGCACGCTACTCATGGGAATAATATGAAGATTCTTGCGGTAGCACATCTCGACCATCTAATCGCTAGGATCATGGTTCTATTAAATAAATAAATATTAAATAAGAAAAAGCTCATACATCCATAAATTTATCGAAATATATCCTAATTCTCGAAATTAAAATATAAACCCTAATTATTCATAAACTCTAATTAAATGTAACATAAATTCTAGTTATAAAAAATGTAACATGGATTAGTTGTTATAGGTGGCTTGGAATCAAGATAGTGAATCGCCGGAAGAGGGTGCAGATGGAATTAAATGACACAAGTTCAAATCAAGATGGTGAATCGCCAGAAAAGGGCATGGAGCAAATTAATTCAAACGCCTACAATGATGAGCTTGACGTTCGTCCATCGCGAGCACCCACTAATTAATTCAAACGCCTACATGCTACAATGATGAGCTTGACGTCCGTCGCGACTCGCGACTCGCGACTCTGTATCATATCATTGTTCAAACATTTAATGGCGATGTTCAAACATTTAATTTTTTATTGTTCATTTCTGCAATAATATCCAATCTACTAGATAATCTCCGGTCCCTTGCATTAGAGTCTGAACAGTCGATTGTGCCACTACGTTTAGTTTGGATATCCTGTTTTCTCATATCCTATCTTTCTGAAGGGCAATGTTCAAACATTTAATTTTTTTATCAAGTTTATTTCTGTAATAATATCCGGTCTACTGGATAATCTTCGGTCCCTTTCATTAGAGTCTGAACAGTTGATTGTACCACTGCGTTTAGTTTCGATATCTTGTTTTCTTATATCCTATGCGCCGAATTTCTTGTCATCTTGCATCGATGCTTTTGTCACAACTGGTGGTCTTAGATATAGAACTATCTGCCCAAAATTTCTGATCCTTCTTCTGGCAAGATCATTTGTGTCAATGATAGATGGCCTCCTCTGACTCGTAGTCAGAGAATTGGTTTGCAACGACAAAACTTTTGAAGCAGTTTTGCTCGTGTTGGGATTGCCCCGAGATCAGCCTCGAGTCACGAGCACCCACTAATTTTTTTTTGGGGGCCAATCTCCATAACTGGGTTGGATTCTCGAAGTGCGTTTCCAGAACGAGAGAGCAAGACAAGAATTAAAATCAGGGACAAGAATTAAAATCTCGACATTTAATTCTCTTTGTTTGACCAAAACTCATTGAAATCCTCTTTTGTTGCTACACATTTCCAATTGTAAAACACCAGCAACAATATTTACAACAATGTATAACAAATTTGATTTAAATTACTCCTTCCTTCTACTATTATAACCTATCCAGCCATAATGGTTGTGTTAATAATAAATTTTTGTAGACTTTAAAATAAGGAGATATGTGACTACTATCATTGATAGTTTAGCAATTCCACCGAATGTTGTTCTTATGAGATTAAGAAAATCAAAGTTCGGGATTAAATGAATAGATGTAATTTTGGATGGTTTCCATTAATTAAAACAAGGTATAGATGGTTTCGTTGCCTTGGAATTTGTATTCTGATCACAGAAAGGTACCAACATTTGACTTCAAGGCATGTGCATTTGTCTCGACCGATAGACAAGAAATTTTTTTGGAGAAAAAATGCACTGTGCGGCTGTGCCTGTGGTAGAATGTTTGGGAACTCTGTGTCTGCAAAATGCAGAGATAAATAGCTACTGTGAAATTGAAGGTTTGAGGTAAAGAATATGCAGCTCAGATTTTTTAAAAACAAATAGCTGCATTTTCCTTGATTGTCTGTTGATGTTGCTTGCTATCAGATCCGTTTTATTAGAGAGTCTTTGTGAACAAACTAGTTGTTGTTTCCTGAAAATAGGAGAAGAGAGTTCTTATTTGTTTTGAGAGATTGTTGCCGTCAATTTGGTAAAGGTAGTTTAAATTGTTTTTTAGAATCTCTTGTATAACACACAAGAGTTGTCAATTTTGCTAGTTTCCTTGCATTTTGTTTTTTCAAGCCGTTAAAAAAATTGAACGCTATTTTCCTTTGCAAATCGCTATTGATTCTTATGTTTATACATTTTTTAACTATAGAAAATATTTTTTATTTTTTTTATAGACAAGTATAAGTGTATATGTTTTTTGGAAGCATATGTTTAAGTTTTTTTTTCAACATATTTAGTTAATAATAAATTTTAATTTAGATATTGATAGTCATAAATTTTAATAGGTATTGATTCTTATGTTTATAAATTTTTTAACTATAGAAAATATTTTTTATTTTTTTTATAGACAAGTATAAGTGAAATATGGTTTTCTTTGGGACATGAGTGAGTTGACTTTTGGGTTTCACCTATTTCTTTTATATAGGTGGATACACTCACAAATGTCTCAAAAGAGAAAAATGCAAGCTACAATTGGAGAAATGTATGGATGGACAAAAGAAAAAACTTCTAAGACTCAAAACCCTTCGAGTGAAGAAATCCATAATCCTCAATTGGAACAACAATTGCATGAAATTTTTGGAAGTTTGTCTGAGGATGATCTTAATAAAGAAACAAATGAAGATGAAGAAGATGATAACAATCAAGAGAAAATTGAAGGGAAAACAAAAAGAAAATTTCGTATGGAATGGTTAGATAAGTTTGATTGGTTGAATTATGTGAGGCATGAAGAAATAATCACTATGAAATGTAGTTATTGTGAGAAGTATAGGATGAGTGGACCATGGGGTTTAGGGAATGGTTGTACAACATTACAACATGATGCTCTTGTTACTCATGGAAAATCATTGGTACATAAAGATGCTAAGGGAAGATGGATTAATGAATTAGAAAGAAAGATGAAGCCAATTCCAGATCATATTAGGCAGATGGAAGATGAAAATAAGAAAAGAGTGATTACCACAATGAAAATATCATATTTTTTGTGCCAAGAAGATTTATCTTTATCAAAGTATGAAAAACTTTGCAAATTTCTCATGGATGCAAAAACACCATATATGCCAAAGTCTCAAGATTACTCTTCATACACGAATCGTAAATCTGCAAATGATTTTATATATTGCATATCAAGACATCTTGAGCAGATTCAAACAAAAAATATGTTGGAGAGTCCTTTCTTTTCATTAATTGTTGATGAAAGCACTGATCGCAGCTTAGAGAAACACCTCGTTGTTTATGCAACTTATTTATATTCAAAGGGTCTTGGGCCACCTATTTCATAGTTTATGAAACTCAAGAATGTAATAGATGGAAAAGGAAAAACAATATATGACAGTGTTAGTGAACTAATAAATGTTAGAGGGCTTCAGTATAAAAATTTGATAGCTATTTCTACAGATGGAGCTTCAGCAATGATTGGACATGAAAATGGCTTTGTTTTATTTTTGAAAAAAAACACTCCAAACCTTATTACAGTTCATTGTGTAGCTCATCGTGAGTCTTTAGCTACAACAGATGCTTCTAAGAAAATACCTGAGTGATTATGTGTTGAAAAAATTGCAAACAAAGTGTATTCATGGGTTCAAAATTCACCAAAGAGAAGTAATGAACTTAATGATTTGCTTAAAATTATGCAAATCGATGTTCTCGATGTTCTACATATACACTCGGTGAGATGGTTATCGAGGGGAGAAGTTATTATAAGGCTTGTGAAGCTTATGCCAACGATTTTAACTTTGTGGGAAAATGAAAAAAAAACTTCATCATGGTATGATAAGACACGAATTTACTCCATTCAATTTTGTTTTTATATGTTGGCTGATGTGTTGGGTGAATTGAACAAGCTAAACAAGACTTTTCAAGAAGAAAATGTAGATATTACAACTATTGGCTTGGCTCTTGAAGTAACTATAAGTACATTGTCTAGATGGTTTTTGAGAAAAGAAACATTTGCAGAAGGAACAACATATCTTTCAAAATTTTTAAGTGATTCTCAATATGGATATATTGAAATTAAAGATGAAGGAGTAGTTGTAGATAGACATGAATTACAATACATTTATATACCAGCTATGGACATTGATTATAGTGATATAAGAAAACGAACCATGAAACCTTGTATTGAAGGAACAGAAGAGAGCTGCCAACAACTCATAGAATGTTATATTGAGTCTCTCATAGACTCTTTGAATGAAAGATTCCCAGATCTTCCTCTTTTCAATGCAACAAAATTGTTCAGCCCTTGTTATTACCCAGAAGAGCACCATAGTCGTGAGAAAAATTCAAAGCGTTGGCTTTTCAAACTCTTTCAACATTTGCAGCATATCATATCAGAGGATATTGGACTTGTCCCTTTATTTGATGTTAAAGCTTGTAAAAGAGAGTTGCACCCTTTTGTTGATTCATTAAATCTGGCTTGTGATGGGTTTTCAATGAAAGAAGCATGGAAGGTCTTTCGTAATACAAAACTATGGCACAAAACTTATCCTCATATGATGAAATTATGGCAAGTTGTGCTCACTATTCCTGCAAGTACAGTGGATTGTGAAAGAGGATTTTCTAAACAAAACATCATCAAGGACATTCGAAAATCAAGGCTAGGGTTGGATACACTAGATGCACTAATGAGAATATCTTTGAATGGGCCTGAATTATCTAATGTGGATTGGAATGTAGTATATGGGTTATGGAGAGATACAAAATCAAGAAGACTTCTTGACCTTTGAGAGTTCGAAAGTTAGTTTTTTGTATCCTTTGAAGTGAGTTGTGGTTATATTCGAAAGTAATTTTTAATGTGTATGTAATCCTGTTTGTTATGTTGACTGGAGGATTCATGCCAAGATGTTTTTCAATATACTGAATTTTTGACTTGAAGAAATATGAAGTATAGTTGCAATCTGCACTTGAAGAAATTTGGTTATAAACAGAGTGAACAAAAAGAGGTAACAATGCTTTATATTCACTTGAAAAATATTTAATTGGTTAATACTTTGATAATATTTGGATATAGGGGATATAAATATTTTGTAAATTCTAGTTAATGATGCAAAAACTTATTTAAAATATGTTTTTGTAGGGATGTATGTACAGGTTTGACAATTTTGAGCCAATGTATGGGTAAGTGCTTCATTCTTTAAATAGTAGGAATTTGGATGATATCAATAGGAAAATACAAAGACACTTTGGATAATAAAATTGGTCTCCTTGCTTTAATGATTTAGGGGTCCATCTTTTAATTTTTTAAATAAAGAAATATAATCATTGTTCTTTGTTATTACACTTTTCTTTTTTTGTTTCAGGTTGTTGTAAGAAGGGTTGCTCATTTTGTTATGTATTGTTTGAGCTTATAATCATACTATGTTGCATTCTCTTTGAGCTGTGAGAGGAGGATTCATGCCGAGATGCTTTTTAATACGCTGAATTTTTACTTGAAGAAATATTAAGTATAGTTGCAATCTAAACTTGAAGTGGTTATAAACTCAGTGAACAAAAAGAGGTAACAATGCTTTGTATTTAGTTGAAAGATATCTAATTGGTTAGTACTTTCATAATATTTTTCCACTATTATCTTTAATGTTAGATTGGACAAAGTTATGGTTATACTATATGTTGTCAAATTGGATATAGAGCATATAAATATTTTGTGCATTCTAGTTAACAATGCAGGAACTTATTTCATAAAAAGAAATTTTGCAGTAAATGGTCTCTCATAACTTATTTCTCATTTGAAATATATTTTTGCAAGGATGTATAGGTTTCACAGTTTTGAGCCAATGGATCCAAGTAAGTTTTCTATTCTTTAAATAGTATACATTTTGACGATTTGAATAGGAAAATACAATGATGATTTCGCTAATAAAATTGGTATGGTTGCTTTAATGGTTTAGGGGTCTATCATTTAATTTTTTAAATAAATAAATCTAATCATTGTTCATTGTTATTGTCATTGTTACAGTTTTTTTGTTTCATGTTGTTGTAAGAAGGGTTGCTTGTTGCGTTCCATAATATTTGAGCTTATAATCATGTGTTCCATACTCTTTGAGCTATGAGTGGAGGATTCATGCCAAGATGCTTTTTAGTATGTTGAATATTTTACTTGAAGAAATATGAAATATAGTTGTAATCTACAGCTCAAGTGATTATAAACAAAGTGCAAAAAAAGAGGTAACATTGCTTTATATTGAGTTGAAAAATATTTAGTTGGTTAATACTTTCATAATATTTTTCCACTATGTTGTCAAATTCGATATAGAGCATATAAATATTCTATAAAATCTAGTTACTCTGTAAATATATTTTTGCAGGGATGTGAAAATTTTGAACCTATGGATGGCTAAGTGTTATGTTATTTAAATAGTAGTAATTTTGATGATTTGAATAGGAAAATACAAGGTGAGTTAAATTGATATTGTTGTTTTTATGGTTTAGGGATTTATCATTTAAATTTTTAAATAAAGAATTCTAATTGGTGTTCATTGTTGTTGTTACAGCTTTTTGTTTTACTGCTGTTCAGTGCGTTCCATAATGTTTGAGCTTATAACCATTTGCTCGGATGCCACATTTAGAGATATACTCAATTTTGAAGTCACCTTGAGGATGAAGGTGTTGCATTTGAAATGTTTCTTTTGTAAAATCTGAAGATGAAGGTGTTGCATTTAAAATATTTCTTTTGTAAAATCTCACTGGAGTGATAACTCTTTAAAAGAAAATTTTGGATTACGGTGTGTACTATGTAATATTCAACAATGCTTCATTTTGATAATACAAGTTACTACAAAATGTTGATTTAATTATTAATGTTTTTGTTGAGTGTGTTTTGGGTTATTTTTTATTATAGAAAATTGTATGCTCAGCATGAAAATTTATGATGATAAAATTAACATATAACATAAAAAAAATTGACACTTATAAATCTACATAAAATGTAAAATGACAGGTATGAAAAACAAACACCTGTCATCAAATTTGCACTTGACAGGTAATGTAAATTTGAAATTCCAGGCCTGCCCCTGACGATAAGCTGTAATGCATAGCATCCATGGAATGCATCCAACTGCCATGCCATGCAACGCATCCATGGAATGCATCCATGCTATGCATACAAGTTGAAATTTGAACTGAACAAATTGGTGGGTTGAAATTTGAACTTGGTAAAAAGGCGGGTTGAAGTTTGAAATTGGAAAAGAAGCGGTCTTTAAATTTGAAATTGAGTTGAGCGAATATATTTGTTTAATGGTTATTTGTCTTTCGAGCCCCTTGATTTTGCAATTATTATTATCTTTCTAGTTTGCAAACAATTACCTCTTGTTAAATGCGTTCTTATGAGATTTGGCTCTCAGATTGCCAGGGTGTTGTCCTTTGGGTTTTTGTTTCAAGGTTGTTTTAATGGTGATTTCGAATACAATGGAAACAACTGATATGCGATGGATGCAAATCTCCCCTCCACGGATGGTATGTGTGGGAAGATGGTGGCCTTTGGAGAAAAATCTGTGGTCAATTGTAGAACAAATTAGTTTCATTAATGGTGAGTTCATGGATGGCCTTCATCTCAGTTTTATTACGGTCAGCGGCATCAAAGTGGAGGTTGATAATGAAATTTTTGTGGCTCCAAATTCTTGTGGGAGTCTTGCAAATCAGAGAGTTGTTTATGGGAATCTATAGGTGATTTGGAGCCCATCTATAACTAAATTTGTTTAAAAATAAATGGATTTATTTTCTAGAATTATTTTACTTGTCATTTATGCTTCCAAGTGATATCTATATGATGGGCATATCATTTTTTAATTGCAATACATTTTTGAGAAATCAAATCAACCCCTATATAGAATCAAAATTTTGGATTCTCACTATAATATATTTTCAATCACTATGGCGTCTTTTGATAACATTTTTTCTACTAATTTCAATACATTTCTACTGCAATTCTAGCTTCAATATTTATGTTACACTGTGTACAGGCTAGCTTTAGGCTCATCTTTCTCTCATGGTCAATCCAATTGCCTTGACATACTTTGAACAAATAAATATAAGAATATAAATCTTTCTCTCATGGTAAATCCAATTGCCTTGACATACTTTGAATAAATATAAGAATATAAAAATATCATACTCTTGAAAGCATGATGTCTAAATGTGCGCGTTCTTGGTGCTCAGTGAAAGGTGGTGACATTGTTTTCTCTTTGTTATGCATCATAACATAGTGCAAAAAGTTCTGAGCCAAGTTTCTCATGATATATTTCCATAAAAGTTGTGTGAATTAATCATGGATTATCTTTTCTGTAACATAAATATATGTATTTGTATTCTTACTCAAAATATTTATTTATGTATTTTCATTTTCTATTAGATAGTTTTATGTAAAGCTCAAATCTATTAGAAACTCATGAAAATGAACTTTACCAAAGTTTTGTTTTTAATATAGAATAATACACCGAAATGTCATCATTTTGATTTCGATTTTTAAATAATAGAGTTTATGGATCTTTAGAATTTAAAGGAATTTAACAAAACTTTTCTTAATATAATATAATATGGCAATATTATCATTTCAATTTTCAAATAGTGGAGTTAATATTTTTTTACTACAATATAAATTATCATTTCAATTTGAAAATAGTGGAGTGAATTGTTTTTTACTACAATATAAATTATCATTTTAATTTTCAAATAATGGAGTTAACTTTTTTTTACTATAATATAAATTATCATTTCAATTTTCAAATAGTGGAGTTAACTTTTTTTACTATAATATAAATTATTATTTCAATTTTCAAATAGTGGAGTTAACTTTTTTTAACTATAATATAAATTATCATTTCAATTTTCAAATACTGGAGTTTATGGTTATTTGATAGAGGTAGAGTTTATTGTGTCTCTATTTTTTTAAACACAATAATAATAATAATAATCTATTTTTAAGGTCACGACCAAGCCACACCAAATAGAAAATGATATACATTTCATACAACATATACTTGAGCAACATACTACCATCCAATGAAGCAAGATATTTATCACTGATCCTTTTGGACTTTGAACTATGGATTTAGGTTGTCACTTTCATTTAAGCTATATAACTAATTAGTCTTCATTGATGCTTTATAACCTTATGCATTGCAACAAATATTGCAATATATTGGTGAGCTAATCATATCCAAATGATTATATAATGTTATGGAGCATTGACATGCTTAAACATATAGAGGATCGTCCACATTTAAAAAAAGAAGAAAAAGAAAAAATTATGCATTTACAATTTAAATTTGAAAACTATAACTATGAAAATGAAAATTAGGATGTAACAAAAAATTTACCTAATCTTGTCTTCTCACATAGATATAGTTGTTGAAGAAATAAAAAAATTAAATTAAAAAGGCTTTAACAAATTTAAAAATAAACTAAAAGTAATGGTGAATGAAAAGGGATAATAAAAATGAAAAATTGATTTGGTCATTTTTTTAAGCCTATTGTGGTCTATGTTGTATCTTCATGCATTAGTAGGATTATATGTCTATAGAATACTAGCAAGCAATTCTTTTAAATTAATAAAATATAAAGTGGTAAGCATCATGAATTATTATTTTGAAATATGATTTATTATTTAACTCTTTATCTATGCCCCTTATATAAATGTGTTTCAACTTGGTTATATGTTTATGGCCTTTTGAATATCAATCTTTTAAAAATAAAATGTTTTATAAAATTTGAAGAAATATTTTATTTTTGTTTTTAAATTTAACTCTCTATGATGTGCCTAGTATCACTATGCATTGGTGCTCTTATATGTCTATGACACATCGTTATTTTTTCTTTCAAAATGGTTAACACTAATGCAATGTACATTCTATTGTATGCATTGGTAGAATGTACTATAGAGTAGTTTTTTAGGTGTATCGATAAGCAAAACCTTTGTTAAAATCTATGCTCGTTCGTCTTTGCTAAATGAAAAAAATGGAAAAGGGTGAGTGCAAGATAATGATGGTCTCTCATGACGCATTAGTGGCAATGCAAACATGGAAAAACAACAATATGTTAACTTGGAGATATTATTCAAGGTACTTTTACAATGAATTTGAATATGGTGTCACAAGATGAAAGGTAGGAAATTTAATTAGTTTTAATGCTCAACTTTTATTCATAGAAATTGTAAATAACTATGTGAAATTTTTTCTAACAGTGGTATGTTATTTTTCCAGCAAAATATAAGGTATATGTCTTGGTTTAGTTGTTGAGTACCTTAACGATGAAATTTCCTTCCAAAAACTTGTATGATTGTAGAGAACCCCTTTTTTTAATTATTAAAGTCAATATGTCATTGAAATTACAACACCTTTTGTTTGTTCAGGCTAAGAGGGTATTAACATGATCAAAATAATTTTTTTTTTTCTTTTAGATCGTAGATATCGGTCTTCTCTAGTGCATTATATAACTCATTTTAGAATTGGTTAAGTCGACGAAAAGTTATAGCAGAAATAAGAGAGGTATGTATTCTAGTATTTTGATATATGCGAAAACAAAAAAAGATTAAAAATAGTAAACAATATTAATTTCAAAAAAAAAAAGTTCGAGAGGTCATAGTTCCAGAGGGTGTAGTTTCACAGATCATAGTTCTAGAGGGCGTAGTTCCACAGGTCATAGTTCTAGAAGGCGTAGTTCCAGAGGTCATAGTTTCCAGAGGGCATAGTTCCACATGTCATAGTTCCAGAGGGCGTAGTTCCAGAGGTCATAGATCCATAGGGCGTAGTTCCACGGGTCATAGTTCCAGAGGGTGTAGTTCCACGGGTCATAGTTCCAAAGGGTGTAGTTCCACAGGTCATAGTTCCAGAGGTCATAGTTCTAGAGGGCGTAGTTCCAGAGGTCATAGTTCCAAAGGGCGTAGTTATACAAGTCACAGTTCAACAATTCATAGTCCCAAAGGTCACAGTTCCAGAGGGCATAGCTCTAGAGGTCATAGTTCCATAGGTCATAGTTCCATAGGGCATAGTTCCATAGGTCATAGTTCCAGAGGGCATAGTTCCATAGGTCATAATTCCATAGGTCATAGTTCCATAGGTCATAGTTCCACAGGTCATAGTTCTAGAGGTCACTGTTCTAGAGGGGGTAATTCCAAAGGGCGTAGTTCCATAAGTCACAATTCCATAGGTCATAGTTCTAGAGGTTGTAGTTCCACAGGTCATAAATCTAGAGGGCGTATTTGCATAGATCATAGTTCCATAGTTCACAATTCCACAGGTCATAGTTCTAAACGATGTAGTTCTAGAGGGCATAGTTCTAGACATCATAGTTCCAGAGGGTGTAGTTCCACAAGTCACAGTTCCAGAGGTCATAGTTCCAGAGGTCATAGTTCCAGAGGGCGTAGTTCCATAGGTCATAGTTCCAGAGGGCGTATTTCCACAAGTCATAGTTCCATAGGTCATATTTCCACAGGTCATAGTTATACAGGGGGTAGTTCTAGAGGTCATAGTTCCATAGGTCATAGTTCCAGAGGGCGTAGTTCCACAAGTCACAGTTCCACAGGTCATAGTTCTAGAGGTCATAGTTCAGAGGGCGTAATTCCACAGGTCATAGTTCCATAAGTTCCAGAGGGCATAGTTCCACAAGTCACAGTTCCACAGGTCATAGTTCTAGAGGTGATAGTTCTAGAGGGCGTAGTTCCATAGGTCATAGTTCCAGAGGGCGTAGTTCCATAGGTCATAGTTCCAGAGGGTGTAGTTCCACAGGTCATAGTTCCACACGTCACAGTTCTAGAGGGCATAGTTCCATAGGTCATAGTTCCACAGGGCATAGTTCCACAGGTCATAGTTCTAGAGGGCGTAGTTCCAGAGGGTGTAGTTCCACAGGTCATAGTTCCAGAGGCTGTAGTTCCACAGGTCATTTTTCCAGAGGGCTTAGTTCCAGAGGGCGTAGTTCCACAGGTCATAGTTCCAGAGGGCCTAGTTCGACAGGTCATAGTTCCACATGTCATAGTTCTACATGTCGTAGTTTCAAAGGTCATATTTCTAGAGGGCGTAGCTCCAGAGCGGGTAGTTCCATAGGTGATAGTTTTATAGGGCGTAGTTCCACAGGTCATATTTTGAGAGGGTGTAGTTCCATAGGTCATATTTCTAGAGGGCGTAGTTCCACAGGTCATAGTTCCATAGGTCATAGTTCTACAGGGCATAGTTCTAGAGGTCATAGTTCCAGAGGGTGTAGTTCCACAAGTCACAACTCCACGGGTCATAGTTCCAGAGGTCACAGTTCTAGAGGGCGTAGTTCCATAGGTCATAGTTCTAGAGTTCATAGTTCCAGAGGTCATAGTTCCAGAGGGCATAGTTCCACAGGTCATAGTTCTAGAGGTCGTAGTTCCATAGGACATAGTTCCAAAGGGCATAGTTCCACAGGTCATAGTTCGAGAGGGCGTAGTTTCATAGGTCATAGTTACATAGGTCATAGTTCCAGAGGTCATAGTTCCAGAGGTCATAGTTCCAAAGGGCGTAGTTCCAGAAGGTGTAGTTCCACAAGTCACAATTCTAGAGGTCATAGTTCCAGAGGACGTAGTTCCACAGGTCAAAGTTCCACGGGTCATAGTTCCAGAGGGTGTAGTTCCACAGGTCATAGTTCCACATGTCATAATTCCATAGGCCATAGTTCTACAGGGCATAGTTCTAGAGGAAATAGTTTCATAGGTCATAGTTCCAGAGGGCATAGTTCCACAAGTCATAGTTCTAGAGTGCGTAGTTCCACAGGTCATAGTTCCAGAGAGCATAGTTCCATAGGTCATAGTTCCAGAGAGTGTAGTTCCACAGTTCATAGTTCCAGAGGTCATAGCTGCAGAGGGCGTAGTTCCAAAGGTTATAGTTGCATAGGGCATAGTTCCATAGGTCATAGTTCAAGAGGGCGTAGCTCCACAAGTCACAGTTCCACAGGTCATAGTCCCAGAGATCACAGTTCCACAGGATGTAGTTATAGAGGTCATAGTTCTAGAGGTGATAGTTCCAAGGGTCATAGTTCCAGAGGGCATAGTTCCACATGTCATAGTTCCAGAGGGCGTAGTTCCATAGGTCATAATTCCACATGTCATAGTTCCATAGGTCATAGTTCCACAGGTCATAGCTCCACAGGTCATAGTTCTAGAGGTCATAGTTCCAGAGGGCGTCGTTATAGAGGGCGTAGTTCAAAAAGTCACAATTCCACATGTCATAGTTCCAAAGGTCATAGTTCCAAAGGGTGTAGTTCCACAGGTCAAAGTTAAACACGTCATAGTTCTAGAGGGCATAGTTCCACAGGTCACAGCTCAACAGGTCATAGTTCTATAGGGCGTAGTTCTAAAGGGCATAGTTCCAGAGGTCATAGTTCTAGAGGGAGTAGTTCCACAAGTCAGAGTTCCACCAATAATAGTTCCACAGGTCATAGTTCCAGAGAGTGTAGTTCCAGAGGGTGTAGTTCCATAGGTCATAGTTTCAGAGGGTGTAGTTCCACAGGTCATAGTTCCAGAGGGCATAGTTCCACAGGTTATAGTTCCACAGGTCGTAGTTCTACAAGGCGTAGTTCCAGAGGTCATAGTTCCAGAGGACGTAGTTCCATGGGTCATAGTTCCAGAGGGCGTAGTTCCACGGGTCATAGTTCCAAAGGGTGTAGTTCCAGAGGTCATAGTTCTAGAGGGTGTAGTTCCAGAGGTCATAGTTCCAAAGGGCGTAGTTCTACAAGTCACAGTTCAACAATTCATAGTCCCAAAGGTCACAGTTCCAGAGGGCATAGCTCTAGAGGTCATAGTTCCATAGGTCATAGTTCCAGAGGGCATAGTTCCACAGGTCATAGTTCCAGAGGGCATAGTTCCAAAGGCCATAATTCCACAGGTCATAGTTCCATAGGTCATAGTTCCACAGGTCATAGTTCTAGAGGTCTCTGTTCTAGAGGGGGTAATTCCAAAGGGCGTAGTTCCACAAGTCACAATTCCACGGGTCATAGTTATAGAGGGTGTAGTTCCACAGGTCATAAATCCAAAGGGCGTATTTCCATAGGTCATAGTTCCATAGTTCACAGTTCCACAGGTCATAGTTCTACAGGGCGTAGTTCTAGAGGGCATAGTTCTAGACGTCATACTTCCAGAGGGTGTAGTTCCACAAGTCACAGTTCCACAGGTCATAGTTCCAGAGGTCATAGTTCTAGAGGGCATAGTTCCATAGGTCATAGTTCCAGAGGGCGTAGTTCTACAAGTCAAAGTTCCATTGGTCATAGTCCCACAGATCATAGTTATACAGGGGGTAGTTATAGAGGTCATAGTTCCATAGGTCATAGTTCTAGAGGGCGTAGTTACACAAGTCATAGTTCCACAGGTCATAGTTCTAGAGGTCATAGTTCAGAGGGCATAATTCCATAGGTCATAGTTCCAGAGGGCATAGTTCCATGGGTCATAGTTCCAGACAGCATAGTTCCACAAGTCACAGTTCCACAGGTCATAGTTCTAGAGGGCGTAGTTCCACAGGTCATAGTTCCAGAGGGCATAGTTCCACAGGTCATAGTTCCACACGTCACAGTTCTAGAGGGCATAGTTCCATAGGTCATTGTTCCATAGGTCATAGTTCCACAGGTCATAGTTCCAGAGGGCGTAGTTGCAGAGGGTGTAGTTCCACAGGTGATAGTTCCAGAGGGTGTAGTTCCACATGTCATATTTCCAGAGGGCTTAGTTCCAGAGGGCGTAGTTCCACAGGTCATAGTTCCAGAGGGCGTAGTTCGACAGGTCATAGTTCCACAGGTCATAGTTCTACATGCCGTAGTTTCAGAGGTCATATTTCTAGAGGGCGTAGCTCTAGAGGGGGTAGTTCCATAGGTCATAGTTTTATAGGGTGTAGTTCCACTGGTCATATTTTGAGAGGGTGTAGTTCCACAGATCATATTTCTAGAGGGCGTAGTTCGACAGGTCATAGTTCCATAGGTCATAGTTCTACAAGGC
>CBVK0101963187.1:0-27158 GCA_900067695.1 Picea abies | reverse complement strand
AAGATCATATCAGTATGGGCTTCACCAAAAAATCCATGACAGTGGAACTTTCGGCTGACAGTCAACCCTTCATGGCCAGATTTTCCATGCTTTCCATTTATGTGGTGAAACGAGATTTCAACCACCTTCCCCATTTTCATTAACTAATTTTATTAGGATCAGGGAAAGGCCTGACACCCATGAATGTTCCAGGTGAGCTCACAACTCCTTCGAGTCAACTTTGGCGCCCGAGACCATAGAGATCCTTCTCTGTGACCAAGATGAGCACTTTGATTGTTGCGTAGCTCCTTTTCCTTTTCCCCATGTGACCGTGGGTTGTGACCTCATTCTTCTCCATATGAAATCTCAGGATTTCGCATTTCAGGAGTTTTCACTCCCCTTGATTTCAAATATCCTGATGCTCGATCCCATGAAATGGCCCATTTCAGATCAACGACCAGATCTAATTTCAATCTGATGGCCACGATCATTTCCTCGAAGAACCTTAGCCACTCACTACTTGACATGTGCTTACCTTTCTTTTGGCCCCACTTTCCACATGACCCTGGGCTGTGATCATGGGCCTTATTCCTAGGTGTTTCGGGATTTTGTGTTTCTCGGAATCACACTTTGTCTCATGTTGAAATCTTTGAGTTGCGAAATCGTGATCACTTGGATAGAGTGACACACATCCTTTTACATCAGACAACCTAGATCATATCATCATTTCGGGACCTCGGGCCATCAACATTTCAAGACTCAGGCTATCGAGACTTCTCACTATCGGCTTTCCTAAAATGACTTCCTCCTGAGTTCAGATATGTTGCCACGCGTCCTGCTGGATCAGATGAATTAGATCATATCGTGACTTCATGTTTCGTGAGTCTTATGATTCTTCACTTTGACTGCTCCACTATGCGATTCAGTGAAATGTTGCTTCTGTGCCATGTGTCCTTCCCGGTACCAACGACTAGGATTGGCCTGGTGATTTTAGACCTCTATCTGATGATAATATTGGTGTAACTGTATGATCCCGATCATGTGATGTTCATTGATCATCTTTGCCTGATGGATCTCTGCCATTGAAATATGATCTTGCTCGCTCACTTGATTTGAGTTTATATTAGACTGATTCAAGTGTTGCGCTTGGTTCTCACGACTGCGGCCTGTACAGTTTACTTGAATGACTGGCTGAGGGCTCGAGAAAACAAAGGATCAATGACAGAGGTAGAGAGAGAAGTGATCGAATTTAGGGAAAACAAAAATTCTTAGGGTCGATGCTTCTCAAGGAAGTTGACAAGGAAAAAAAGGTCGATCAAACGGCTGAAGGAAAAGAAAAGAAAAACTACAAACCGAGAGGAAAAACTTATGATCGGGTTTGCAAAAGGATGAGAGACAGGAAAAATTTGTAGAATTAGGTAAAAACCACAAACTCCTAAGGCTATGACAAGTTTTTATGATAACATTTGGCTCCATAAGGGGATGGAATGTCCCTGCGATCCTTTGCTTTGGGTTATGGAGTCTCCTACTAAAAACAAAATAAACATAAAACAATAATGATATTTACAATGGTGGGATGCCGACTGCGGCTTTAAAAAATTTTTTTTTTAGGAAGTGCCCATTCACTGGGCCACCAAAAACTTCACCACTCTCCAAATTCTGCAACCTGTAAGTGTTGTTTTGCAATACCTTAGAAATATTGAAGATATCGATCCAAAGAGATTCAAATTTACCATGCTTTCCCCTGTCCTGTCTGGGTGCATCCCATTTGAGCACGAGATCTCCCAGCTGAAAATCCTCTTTTCTTAATTTCCTGTCAAAAGCCTCCTTGACCCTTCGTTGAAGGTCATGTGCTTTGTTCACCATCTGCTCTCTAGTCTGTTGCACCTCTACCAGCTGATGTATCCTCCTGATAATGTCATCAGACTATTCTTGGCAATCTTGGAATAACTTTTCCACTAGCAAGGCGAGATGAGAAGGAAAAACTGCTTCAGTCCCATATACAAGATGGAAAGGAGAGATGCCTAGGGACCACTTTTTTTTCACTCTATCAACCCATAGAGAAAATTTGAGCTTTGAATCCCATGCTTTCATTTCCATTTTTGAGCATGGATGTGATATGCGTCACCAATTCAGCAAAATTGGAAACAAATCTCCTCAAAAAATTAACTTTCCCCAAGAAAGACTGGACCTATTTCCTGGATCTCGGGAGTGACAAGGTTTGGATTACTTCTACCCTACTGGGATCAATCTTGACCCCCTCAGCTGATACTATGTGCCCCAACAATTTTCCCTCTTTCATGGAAAATAAATACTTCTCAGGATTAAGGGAGAGACCAAACCTTCTGCATTTCAAGAAGACCCTTCTTAGATGGCAACAATGTTCTTTATCAGATATGGAAAACATAGTTATGTCATCGAGATAGATGACCACAAATTTATCCCTTTCTCCAATGAAGGCAATCCATGGCTCATTGGAAGGTGGCCCCCACATTCTTCAATCCAAAGGGCATTTTGGCATACATGAATGTGCCCCAAGGAGTGGTGAAGCTTGTTTTATCTCTGTCCTCAGGCAGGGCAGAGATTTGATTGTAGCTAGAAAATCCATCAATCATGGAAATCCGAGATGCACCTATCACCCTTTGCAATATGCGTTCCATCTTTGGTAAAGGGTAATTTTCCCTTTTGGAGATTTTATTCAGGTTCTGAAATCGACACAGAGTCTAATTTCTCTGTTCTTTTTCCTCATTGGGACCAGGTTGGAAACCCATTCAAAATATCTCAACAAGACAATGATTTGGGCATCCAATAGTTTATTTACCTCCCTTTCCATAATAGGTAGCAACATAGGATTCATTTGCCTTATTTTTTTCCTAAATGGTTTGGCCTCCTCCTTCAATGGGATCTTATGATCGATGATGCTGGTGTCATATGTTCTGAGGTATTTATGGGTCCAAGAAAACACATCAACATATTCCTTTAATAACTTAGCATACTTGGCCCTCTACTCCTTCGACATGTTGTTTGACAACCTGACGAATTTCGGATCCTGGTCTATGCCAATATTGCATTCATCCACACCATCATCATCAATTGGCCTCTTAGATTTTAATGCCACATCATTACTGTCGAATAGTATTTCCAAAGAAACTAGTCCCTTTGGAATGTGATTACTTGGTAACTGCACAATATGATGATCAACAATTTTATTCGAAGATCCATTAGCATGGGGGCTATTTGTAGAATCCTGGTCTTGATCGATGTGTAATGCAGAAAAATCATCAACAGTTTCTGGGAATCTTTTGATCTCAAGATCATCCTTAAACACCTTCCAATTCTTGACATTGTCGGGTATAGAGGACCCGTATTTTACTTCTATATCATACCTGAGCTTGGGTGGAAGAGGAAATCTAAAGTTTCTCATTGAAACAACCAAAGAATCAACCACTGTGTTTTCCTCCCTCGGAATGAATGAAATGTTAAAAGCGAGGAAAAAATTGTCAATCAGGTCCCACACCTCATTTCTATAAGTTCTGAGTCTGGGATTCTTAACTTGATAAATATTTATAATCTGATTAACAATCAATTCTGCATCCCCAAACACAAATATTTCCTTGGTCCCCATATCTTTTGTAGCCTTTAAGCCCAAAACAAGAGCTTCATACTCTGCCACATTATTGGTAACTTCAAATTCTAGTTTGTAGGACATAGATACCGTCTCTTGAGAGGGTGAAACAAATACCACTCCAACACCAACAACATCCTTAGAGGAGGCTCTATCTAAGAACATTTTCCAAACAGAGGTGGTGGAGAAAGAAACTTCATGGAAAACCATGGGTTTCATTTTGAGTTTTAAAGGAGGCTCGAGAGCATTAGTGAGCTACAATAAACTAGACCTCAACTCAGTGTCAAGTGAGAATATAGGATGGTTGGTGGGGTCTACTTCATCACTAATAATGTAGGCCAATTGAGCTTCCCTGTATAGTCTCCTATGACCCCCCCAAACACAGGTATGATAGCATATGTAAGGTCCATTTGCAATGTTCCTCCAAGTCTTTTTATCCAAGATCTTGACAACAAAATGTTAAACTTGTAAGGGACATCAACCACCACAATGTCCATGAACACACTTTTCATGGGTAGTTGAAACAAATTCACAACTAGATCTTTGATGTCCCAAGACATTTCACTTTCCTAGATTCAAAGGAATACAAGTCATGGTAAGACTTTCTGAATTCTAGTCCCAGTTCATCCATGATAGTTTTGAGCATGAGATTATGAGACGCCCTTAAATCCATCAGACAATTGTGCAGTACCTTATCATGTGTATTTAGGTATGTATAGAAGGGACATGATGAACCATCTTTGTCTTCTATCATGGGACCTAAGATAACTATTGGCTTTTCATCCTGCATATTGATTGAGTCTATGGGATGATTTGGGGGTTCAAGAAGCAACAGTTTAGAGAGGATTGTTTTGAAGTCTTCATGCTTGACAAGCTCTGAAAGGGGTACATGGATTTTGATTTTTTGAATTTCATGCTCAAAGTTGAAAGAGGAGGGGGGCTTCATAATTTATCTCACTTCTAGGAAAGGATATTTAGCTACTAGTGAGGGGTTTTGAGATTTATTTTCTTTTATCCTGTTTGTTGCATCTTTAGCAGGCTTCTCTACTCTAGAAGGTTGATCAGGGATGTCAGACTTCCCTTCTTTCTTCTTAGACCTGAGGTTGTATTTATTGATACTACCATTGGTCTTCTCCCCTTTACTCAACTCATTTATTTGGCATTCCATGATGGACTCCTCGTAGGCATATTGATTTATATGGGGAAATGGGGAGGTGTCTCCAAGATAATGGATTTCAATATTAATCTCTTATTCTTCCCTTTCCTCATCAACAACAAGGTTATTTTGGAGAGGGGTTTGAATTTTCTGATGATCTCTCTCTCTGTTCCTTTGTTCCCTTTTGCATAATCTGAGGAGCATTGTTAGTCGGCCTCCTAAAGTTTCCTCTATTATCAACATTTTGAGGATTTCTATATGTATTCTTCCCCTCTACTTCCAATATTTCCATTCTAGTTGAAAGTGATTATAATAACGTGGTAACTTCATCCATTTGAGGGGGGGGAGCAGAGGAATCTGAGGTGGAGGCTTCAGATCTTCCCCTTGGTATGTTTCTATCAACCTTATTCCTGAGTCGGTTAGATGCCAATACATTAGACTCCACTTCCAGGGTTGCATCTTTCATATGAGCTAAGGAAGTAGCTCTTCTATCTCTTAACAGGATGCAAAAGTCAGGGTCAAAAGCACTAGCATAAGTAATTTTGGCAGAGGATTCTGTGGGTTTGATCTCAGCAGGGATCTTGTTGTACATTTTGTTGAATCTTTTGGAGAAGTCAGAGACAAACTCTCCCTCTTTTCTCTTTAGTGACCTAAACTCTGTGATATAATACATAAAATATTTTTTATCCCCCCACTGCCTCAAGAAAACATCATCTAGAGATTCAATCCCAACAATAGATCCATGGGTCAATAATATAAACCATTTTCTAACCTCACCATCAAGGCTATGGACAATGACTCTCATCTAGACATCCTCATTTTCAATATTCATATTGTCTGCATAACTGTAGAAGGCGACAAGGTGCTCCTCAACAGTTATGTCTTCTTCTCTAGTGAATTTAGGCATGCAATTTAGGTAATCTTCAGCATGGAGAACATTCATCGGCTGAGGTAGGACTAGAGGGGCATATCTTGTAGCCACTATGGAACCCATTCTGTTTCTAGGGAGATTGGCACCTTCCAGAGGGATAATAGGTGGATGAGAACTAGGAGGGGAAGGGGTTCGAACATGGGAGATTGGAATTGAGATTCTGGGAAGAAAAGAAAACAATGAAGGATTTGAAGAGAAGGCTATAGGGCTAGAGGGTCATGATAAGCCTTTGTGATTTCTAGTCCCAGTTCTTCCATAACAGTTTTGGGCATGAGATTATGAGAGGCCCTTGAATCCATCAGACAATTATGCAGTACCTTGTCATGTATGTTCAATGATGTGTAGAAGGTAGGGGATGAATCATCTCTATATTCTACCATGGGACCTAAGATGACTGCTGGCTTCTCGTCCTACAAATTGATTGAGTCTGAGGGATGATACAAAGGTTCAGGGAGAAATAGTTTAGATAGGGATCTCTTAAAGTCTTCATGCTTGACCATCTTTGAAAGGGGTACCGGGATCCTAATCTTCTGAATTTCATTCTCAAAGTTAAAATAGGAGGGGGGCTTCAGAGTTTCCTTTACCTCTGGGATAGGACCTTTGGCTACTAGTGGGGGATTATGTTCTTTCTTTTCCATGTTGTTGTTTGTTGTGTCTTTGGAGGGCTTGTATGCTTTGGGAAGCTGATCAGAGATGTCAAAATTCCCATCTTTCTTATTAGACCTGAGGTTGTATCTATTTGGGATGTCATCGGCCTTATCCCCCTTGCTTAGCTCATTTAATTGAATTTCCATGAGATACTCCTCGTATGTTAGTTGAGTTAATTGAGGAGAAGGAGATGCGTCTTCAAGACAGTGGATTTCTGGGCCAAGGTCTTCTTCTTCCCCATCATCATCTGCAACTAGGTTGTTTTGAAGAGGGGTCTAGATTTTCTGATCATCCCTATATCTATTTCGAGGTTCTCTTTTCATAATATGAGGAGCATTATTTCTCGACCTCCTGAAGTTGCCTCTCTTATCAACATTTTGAGTATTTTTGTATGTCTACTTCCCCTCTAACTCCAACCTTTCCATTCTGGCTAAAAGTGATTTTAGTAACTTGGTTACTCCATCCATTTGAGGGAGGGAGGCAGAGGAACTGGAGGTTGAGGCATCAGCTCTTCCCCTTCCTTTGTCTCTGTCGGCCTTATTTATGAGTTGTTCAACTGTCAATATGTTAGACTCTACTTCTAGGGCTACATCTTGCATATGATCCAAGGAGGTAGCTCTTCTCTCTCTTAACAGGAGGTAGAAGTTGGGGTCAAAAGAACTATCATAGGTAATTTTGGCAGAGGCTTATGTAGGCTTTATATTGGCAGGGATCTTATTGTACATTTTGTTGAATCTTTTGGAGAAGTCAGAGACAGACTCTACCTCTTTTCTCTTTAGGGACCCGAACTCTATGATATAATACATGAAGTCATTTTTATCCCCCCATTGTCTCAGGAAGATATCATCTAAAGCCGCAATCCCATCAATGGATCCAGGGGTCAGGGCCCTAGACCACTTTCTGGCTTCTCCATCAAGACTGTGGACAAAAATTCTCATCCATACATCTTTGTCTACTATGACATAGTTATCAACATAACTATAGAAAAATGCATGGTTCTCTTATGCAGTAATATCTCCCTCCCTCATAAAATTAGGCAACTGCTTAAGGTATCCACCGGCTGGGAGGGAATTAAGAGGCTGAGGAAAAATGAGAGGGGCATATCTGGCAGCTACTATAGCATCCATTCTATTTCTGGGGGGGATTATCTCTTGCCATAGGGATGATAGGTAGAGGATAACTAGGAGGGGAAGGGGTTTGAATAGGGGAGACTAGAACTGAGATTGCAAGAGGAAAGGGAAACAACAGAGGATTTGGAGAAAAGGCTACAGGGGTAGAGGGAACAAAGGTTTCCCTTTCTTCAAAATCAATAACTCTAACAGGAGGAGGAGTGATAAGGCTCGGGGTAAGAAAATATTCTAAGGTCCGAGGTCTAGACCAAAGTACAACTTCAGGGGATATAGGAGTGGCAAAGATTTCTACTTCCAATCCAAGACCAGGAGGGGAGAACTCAATAGGAAAAATCCCAAAATTTAAATTTTGAGAAACTCCGACATAAGGTATAATAGGAAAAAGAGAAGGAGATATTGGAGTTTCTACAAGAGGATAATGAAAATCATCAGAAATAACTGGTTCAATAGTAGAATTACTTTCTCGAAGGGCCTTTCCCTTTCTGATAATTTTCTCTGGGTCAGCTTTAGGTGTTTCTAACGACAGCTGTGGAGTATACCTCGTATGTCTGTCTCTAGAATCCACAGCTAAAATAATGGAGTTGTTAGTGGATTCACATCAATGGAGTCACCAGGTGCACAGTTGCAATATTTGATGTACTAAGTTTTGATGCACCTTCAAAACCAGTAAGCTTTGTCATTGGATCCCAGGGAAAATCTTCAATTTCGTCCTCGACAACGACACCAGAAATGTTAGCACTAGAAGTCACCTCTGGATTATGGCAGAGGTAAGCCTGATACCCATCAGTTTGTATGTCACAAGAAATAAATTTAAAGGTGGTCTAATGGATGCAGTCTTAGGATAATATCGCTTTAACTCAGAAAACTTGGTTGGTATGCATAAGTATATGAGGTCTTGATATAACTTTAGTTAGTAAGTTGCAGTAAAGGTGAGTAGGGGGAATAACTTAGGGAGAGTGAAGAGGTATGCTATGGACATTCGGTCTTCCAACAACCTAAGGAGGAAAAAAATCAGAAGGCAAGATCCTCTTGGTTCAGAGTTTCAGGGGACTGAATGAAATTATCACTGAATTGAAATCAAACATACATCACAATTCAATAAAAACAACCCGACTGGATCATTCATGCCCTAGTCATTCAACGTTGGAGGGAAAATACAACACAGAAACTGATTAAAACTGGTCACGATGTCACTGTGTTCAAACCTACATCACAAACACATAACTACCCTCGACTGGATCTCCATGCCTGAGTGTTCTAACAAAGATGTTTACAGAGATATGAAAGGAAGCTGACTTACATTAAACAAGAATTCTCAAATACAGATACATAACCAGAAGAACCAGAGCTTCATTAAAACTTTACAATAAGGGAGCCTAGATCAACCATCGACCCTAATAAAATATCAAAATTGAGCACTTATAATCAAAGAAACCTTCTCCCTTCAGAAGCGTGCTTTGGTCATCACATTCAAGGCTTGGTTTATGCATCTTCTTCTCTTAGACTACACTTACATTCTTTTGTCAGACGCAAGATTAGATTAGTATGGGATTCACTAGAAAATCCATGATAGGGGAACTTTCAACTGATAGTCAGCCCTTCATGGTTAGATTTTGCATCCTTTCCATTTATGTGGTGAAACAAGGTTTCAACCACCTTCCCCATTTTGATTAACTACTTTTATCGAGATCAGGGCAAGGCCTGACACCCATGAATGTTCCAGGCGAGCTCACAACTCCTTCGAGTCAACTCTGGTGCCTCGAGACCACACGAATCCTTATCTATGACCAAGACGAGTGCCTTGATTATTGCGCAACTACTTTTCCTTTTCCCCACATGACCACAGGCTGTGACCTCATGCTTATCCATATGAAATCTTGGGATTTTGCATTTCGAGAGTTTTCACTCCCCTTGATTTTAAATATTCCAATGCTCATTCCCTCGAAATGGGCTATTTCAGATCGACGATTGGAACTACTTTGAATCTGATGACTATAATCATTTCCTCAAACAACCTCAGCTGCTCGCTACTTGACATGTGATTACCTTTCTTTTGGCCCCACTTTCCACATGACCCTAGGCTGTGATCATGGGCCTAATTCCTAGGTGTTTCAGGATTTTGCGTTTCGCAGAATCGCACTTTGTCCCATGCTGAAATCTTTGAGTCACGAAATTGCAATCACTCGGATCAGGTGACACACATCCCTTTATATTGAATGTCCCAGATCATATTGAAATTTCAGGACCTCGGGCCATCGACATTAGAGAGAGAGAGAGAGAGAGAGAGAGAGAGAACACAAAAGAATGCATATCTTTCTTACAATTTTAATTCAATATAGAATACATCAGATATTGAACCACTGTAACTGGAACAAAGATATATGTTTGTGTGTGTGTGTGTGATACTCATGCGCTGGATATTGAATGATCATTCATTACAATAGAGAGAACAAGAACTCAAATCGCCATCCAATGAAGTAATTTTTCTTTTATTTATAACCTTTACATCACACCTCTTTTGAATAGTCATGATCGTTTCCTCTTCACGCCATTCTCTTTTACATCATACCCCTTCACGTTATGCCCCTACACATTATGCTCTTCCATGTCATGCTATACGTGATAATTTTTTACGTTATTTTTTTACATTATTCTCTTTTACCATCACAAAGTCATCCATATGTTGAGTACAATTATCATACATCATAACCCAAGAATGAAGTATAGAACATCGATCAAAGTGTGAAGAATGGAGACCAGATGGCCATCATATGTTTACATGTAAAGTCCCATGGCTAGCATAAGTCATACACAATGTTATGCATCTGTCAATAAGTAAGTATGGATAGAAACAATAACATACAACTAACATATGGTCATACATATTATGTGAGATAAGTCCACGACAATCCTCAAGTCATCTATAGGCTAGAGAGTAAGAGGTGGTTGCCATAAATATACCATCGTAAGCTCAAGTCATTAGATTCCTCCAATATTAATACCTTACCTCTTTCAACATCCATTCACTTGTGTTCATACACATCATGTAGTTGGTATATACAAGACTTGAGCTAGCTAATCCTACAAGGGCTGGCTAGTCCCTTAGGGCTGATTAAGCTAAGTCATCTTGGACTATACTTGACATATCGAGGTTCCCTCATGAAACCAATGTCTTATCTCACTCATGAACTGTTTCCATACTAGACATCTCATGGTTCCCTTGTGGAACATATGTCTAAGAAATATCAAGGTTCCTTTATGAAGCCAATGTCTTCTCTAGGGAACATCAAGGTTCCTTCATGGAACCAATGTCCCCCAAGAAATATCTAGGTTTCCTCATGAAACCAATGTCTTGTATCCTTCATCTAACCATTTGAGGAATGTCAGGATGAAGTCCACATTCTCCCTTACTAGTCCACATAGGACCCTCCAGGGAGAATGTATCACGATGCTGCCTCAAACATCAACATTCCCTCTTAGCGAGGGAGACATTCTCTACCACACCAAGCTTGTCCCAGAAGTACACAAACTTTGTTTTGGAAAATGTCTTGGTCAAAATTCTTACAGTCTTCTCATCAGTAGAAATTTACCAAAGTATAATAGCGCCTCTTTGCACCATATCTCGTATATAGTGATATTTGATCTCTACATGCTTTGATTTTTCATGAGAAACTGGATTCATCGATAGTCTCACACAACTTTGATTTTCATAGTGAATCAATGTAGGATGAAGCATCTGACCAAATAAATATGCAAGGAGATTTTGAATCCATACTACTTCGCAGACTGCCACAATAGCTAATATGTACTTCGCCTCTGATGTATTGAGTGCTAGGGATTTATGCATCCTGCTAAGCTAGGAAATCATAGAAAAACCCAATCTAAAGTAACACCCTTAAGTTCTCTTTCTATCCAATGCACTCCCTTCCCAGTTAGAGTTTGTATAACCATGGAACATTACTTATGCACCTAAGAAGTATCTTAGTCCATACCCAACCTAGTGAAATTTCCTTGGTTCACTCATGAAATGACTCAAGGTTCTCACAACAAATCATATATCTAGCCTGGTGTTCACCAAGTATGTTAGGAACCCAACTAGCCATCTGTACATCATAGGGTCCACCAAATTTGTGTCTGAAGCTGCCTCTTTCAACTTCTTCAAATTTGATATCATGGGTGTGGCCATGGACTTGGAGTCCATCATCCCAAACTTCTTCAAGATCTCTACTGCATAATTTCCTCATTCAACTTCTTCAAATTTGATATCATGGGTGTGGCCATGGACTTGGAGTCCATCATCCCAAACTTCTTCAAGATCTCTACTGCATAATTTCGTTGTGAAAGGAAAATATCATTATATCTTTGCCACACTTCCAACCCCAAGAAGTGGTACATTAGACCCAAATCTTTCATTTCAAAATTATAAGTAAACTCCCTCTTTCATCGAGCTATCAAGTGTTCTGCCCCAATAAGGAACATATCATCAACATATAGTACTAGAATCATATGTTCATCACCATCATTATTATAGTTAAGGTTGGTATCTGCAACACTTTTGGTGAATCCCAAGCTCAACATGTATCCATCAATTTTCAAATACCATGCACGGGGAGCTTGCTTGAGTCCATACAAGGATTTGTTTAGTTTGCACACATGGGAATCTTTCCCATGGATCACAAAGCCTTGAGGTTGTTTTATGTATACTTCTTCCTCAATCATATCATTAAGAAACACAATATTTACATCCATATGATGTAATTTCCAACCCATCATAGAAGTAAGAGAAATAATGGTATGAATAGAAGTATGCTTGGCCATAGTAGAAAACATTTCCTCATAGTCTAATCCTTCATTTTGAGAGAATCCACGGGCCACGAACCAAGATTTGTATTTATCAATGCTACCATATGCAATATGCTTAATCTTGTAGAGCCACCTGGATGTCACCATAGACTTCCTTTCAGGTCTTGGAAAAATCCCCCATATGCCATTCTACATGATGGATTGGTACTCCTCCATCATGGAATCTTTGCATACTTGCTTTAAGCTTATGTATAGCTTCCTCAAAACTGGAAGGTTTTGCATCAATGATGTGACTCATCAACCCCATGTAACTGGAGAATATGTGTGGTTTATTTCTTTCCCTAAAGGTCCCACATGGAGAAAAATCATTCTCTACCTCTAAAGCTTCTTCCCTTTGACCATCTGAAGGGTGACTATCTAGAGTAGAGTGAACTACGTCACTAGGACCCTCTTGCTCCTCTTCTACAACAACATCCATGCGAGATTATCTAGATCTTTGGAAGGCTTCTTCCTCATCGAATGTCACATCCAAAATAAACTCAATTTGTTTCTAACTAGGGATGTAGATTTGATAAGCCTTCGACATCTCACTGTTTCTAACAAAGGTCCCCTTTCTTCCAGGGGATTCCATATTTGATCTTTTCTCCTTTGGTACATGAATGTACACTGGGAAAACAAATATCATCATAATCCCTACTTTGGGCTTCACACCAAAGAATGCTTCTTCATAAGTCTTGTTCCCTAATATGTAGCGAGGGCTCCTATTTTGAATGTACACAGTTGTTTTGGTATCTTCTGCCCATAAGAACATGGGAAACTCTTGGTCATGAATCATTTCTTTGTTTGCTTCATAAATAGATCTATTCTTACTTTTGGAAACCCCATTTTTTTGAGGTTTGTAAGAAACTATTAAATCCCTCTTGATTCCTACTTCTTGGTAGAAATCATCAAAACCATGGGAAGTAAACTCTCCTCCATTATCTGACCTTAAGACCCGGATATGTCTTTATGTATGGTTCTCAACTAGAGCTCAAAATTCTTGAAATTTTCTAAAGACCTTGGCCTTGGATTTTAGGAAATATATCCAAGTCTTATGAGAGAAGTCATCCATGAATATTACATAGTACAAATACCCACTTAAGGAGGAAGATGACATAGGTCCACATACATCTGAATGAATGAGATCCAATGTGCCTTTAGATGGGGTGTCATTGCTAGTGAAAGGTCTCTTGGAATTCTTTCCAAGAGAACATCCTCGAGACACGCCATCATGTTCCACTGGAAATTCTAGCAATCTTGTAACCATTTTACTCAGACTAGGAAGTGCTCTATAGTGCAAGTGAGCTAACCTTCAATGCCAAAGCTCGCAAAGACTATTGCTATTATGGACAGGATCTTGATTAGGTGATCCATTGAATTTTTACAAACTTGCCTCTCAAACACCAATTACTCTGGCTGAATCTATGCTTGAATTCTTGGACCAAAACAAGACACGTCCATCTACAAAGGAATGTCACAATCCTTTGTCCTCCAAGGCTTAATTAGAAAGGAGTTTTTTCTT
The DNA here is from genome assembly GCA_900067695.1 of Picea abies. Lineage (NCBI taxonomy): Eukaryota > Viridiplantae > Streptophyta > Pinopsida > Pinales > Pinaceae > Picea > Picea abies. The sequence continues at coordinate 13,325 of CBVK0101963187.1, read as the reverse complement.
TAAACTTAGAACATATATAATATCATTCATATGAAGGAATTCTCTAGAGTCCAACTGGAATGAAGTAGCACCAATTCCCTTTATTACATATGTGGAGTCATCCCTAAGCTCCATATTTTGAGAAGAGACTCTTTTTGACAAGTTAGTGAGAGAACTTCGGTACCGAGTCATATGTCTAGAAGCACCACTGTCTACCAGCCAAATCTCACTACTTTTGGAGATAGATCCTGAAAGTGCTGAGATGAAATTATTATTTTTCTTGAAGTCTTCTGCCATTTTATTGAGTTCTGTCTCTTTTTCTTTCTTATTGGGTTGATCCATTTCATTTTCTACTTAAGCATGTTTTTTCCCTTTTGTCTTTCTTGGCTCAGGGAAGTTAGCAACAAAGTGTCCAAAATTTTGGCAATTGTAGCATTTTACTTTTGACATATCTCTTGGCTTATGTCCCTTAGTAGAATATTTCCTTTTTCCTTTCTTATTTTGGTAGGGAAACTTTCCACCTTTTCATTTCTTTGCGTGAGCATCAAGAGCATGATTTTATTCTTTCAGGGAATCACTTCTAGATAATATTTTTCCTTCTTCTTGAATACAATTAGTTCATAATCATTCAAATGTTGGCTGATTTTCTCAAGCACAAACACCTTGAATGAATTTTTCCCATGAGATGGGAAGACCATTGAGAGCCATAGCAACAAGCTCTTCATCAACTACTGCTTTGTCAATGGTTATGAGCTTATCTATTAACAAAAATATTTTCATGAAAAAGGTTTTGATAGTATCATCCTTCATCATCTTGAGTTTATGAAGTTGCGACTGCAATGCTCTTTTCCTACTAGGATTCTTTGTCTCAAATAGATTTGTCATGGAATCATAGATTTCTTTGGCTTTATTCTTTTGAGATATATGAGAGATAAAGTGATATTTCATCGAGTCAATCAATATTCCTTTTACCTTTTCTAAGTTATTTTTGTATGTTGCTTTTCAAGCATCATCTGTAGCTGCGAAAATGCCATTCTTAACATAGTCATCCATATCATTTTATTCAAGAATATTGTTAATACTAATATTCCATGATTTGAAGTTCATGGCTCCATAAAGCCTATATTCATCCCAAAGGGTCTTGCATGTAGTTACCATCTTGAAATATATGCCAAGAAATGATCTCAGAAATATTGCAGTGAATGTGCCCTGATATATTGCAAGGATTTGAAGGCTTCAATATCTTGACAATTGAACTCTTCTTAACCTTGATGCTCTGATACCATGTTAAATTTCTTAATTTCTTTGTAGAACAATTATTTATAATTTAACTTTTATATATATAGATGCAGTATAAATAGAACACAAAAGAACACAGATCTTTCTTACAAAGTATACTTTTAATTCAATAAAAAATACATTAGATCTTAAACCACTGTAACTGGAATATATATATATGATCGTCTGTTACAATAGAGAGAACTAGAACTAAGATCATCATCCAATGAAGTAATTTGTGTTTTATTTATAACCTTTACATCACACCTCTTTTGAATAGTCATGATCGTTTCCTCTTCAAGTCATTCTATTTTACATCATACCCCTTCACGTTATGCCCTTTCAATTTATTCTCTTCCATGTCATGCTCTATGTGATGCTATTTTATGTTATTCTTTTACATTATGCTCTTTTACCATCTCAAAGTCATCTATACATTGGGTAGAATTATCATACATCATAACCCAAGCATGAAGTATAAATCATCGATCAAAGTGTGAAAAAGGGAGACCGGATGGCCATCATATGTTTACATGTGAAGTCCCATGGCTAGCATAAGTCATACACATGTCATACATCTGTAAACAAGTAAGTATGGAGAGAAACACTACCATACAACTCTCATATGGTCATACATATTATGTGAGATAAGTCCATGAAAATACTCAATTCATGTGTAGGCTAGAAAGTAAGAGGTGGCTGGAATACATATACCATCGTAAGATCAGTTCATAAGAATCCTCCACTATTAATACCTTACCTATTTCAACTTCCATGCACTTGTGTTCATACACATCATGTAGTTGTTATCTACAAGACTTGAGCTAAATCATCCTACAAGGACTGACCAGTCCCTTGGGGCTAATCAAGCTAAGTCATCTTGGACTATACTTGACATATCGAGGTTCCCTTGTGAAACCAATGTCTTAACTCACTCATGAACTATGTCCATACTATACATCTTGTGGTTCCCTCATGGAACACATGTCTAAGACATATCGAGGTTCCCTTATGGAGCCAATGTCTTCTCTAGGACACATTGAGGTTCCCTCATGGAACTAATGCCCCCCTAGACATATAGAGGTTTCCTCGTGAAACCAATGTCTTGGTTCCTTCATCTGACCATCTGAGGCATGTCAATATGAAGTCCATATTCTCCGCTACTAGTCCACACAGGACCCTCCGGGGAGAATGTCTTACGATGCTGCCTCAAACATCAACAAAGATGAGCTGAATTGATTGTACCCATGGTAAGTAAGCTTCCCTAAGTAGTCAAATCAAAAGATTTTTTTTTCCCTAGATGTTAAATTAATTAAACCGTGTTCCCTTTGAAAAGAACGAGTGAATGAGTATGCATACAATTGTAATTTTCTTATCTTTTAAATTAGTCATAAGGAAGTTATCATTAGTACTGGACATTTATGGATTTTATGATTTTTGTAATCTAATGTTGTCTCTTACCTTGTGAACAAAGATAGCCGGTTCTTCCAACACATCATCAATTGTTGTGGCAAACAATAACCCCCCACATTTTCTTTTGAATGATAAAATTTGGGTCCCTTTTGATTTTTATAATAAGTTTTTTTTCGTTTCATTTAAGTTTCTTTGATTTGAAGTAATTTACATAGTAGTTATGTAAATATTTCATGGTTATGATTTTATTATTGGACATTAATGCTTCTAATGTACTAAGTATTGAAAATTATTTTAACCTTGATTCTTCTTATTTTTTTATTAAATTTCATGATTTCCAACATGAAATTCAAAAAAATTATTTCGAAGAATTTCATTATATATTTCAATAACTAGCATATTGGTTTCATAACATGCTCTTGTTTTCAGGATTTGTCTTTTAGAAAATGAATTTAAATTGTGCTTATAATCATAATTCAAATTCATTATATGGATGAGATGCTGATGAAGAAGCATCGTCATCAACGTTCGATGAGGCAAGTGAAGGACAAGTCAACATCAAACATGTGTTCAAAATGTTTTGGGATCCAAAAGGAGAGCACATCATTTATTGTTTTGAATATAGTGTAATTAAAGACCTTTTAATGTTTTGAGGCTTGAGCCATCATATGAGATCATGGGAGATTGTAATTTCTTTAATGTTTGAGGGATTGTACAGATATTGAGCATCGAATCATATCTATTCTATAAATGCCATTTATTGTAATAAGCCTTAATGGTAGCATGATTTAATTGTGATATGATAGCACTAGTGTAGTCAGTAGGAAGGCTCAAGAAGCTCCTCCATGTATAAATGTATGTAATCTATGCCCAAATGAGGTTGTTGAAGACAAATGTATTTTTTGGCTAAAGTTTATTGTAAATTGTTGTCAAGGAGGAGTTGAGAATTGCAAGAGAAATATCTGTAAATGCTTTGTTGAAGGAATATAATAGAGGAAGGTTGTTCTCAAATTCTGAGTTTTCATATCGATGAGTTAATTGGGTAATGTGTGTTATTTGTTTTTCTGTGTTTTTATGCATGTATGTGCATTTTATGGCTAATTGAATGAACCTGTAGTGTTATGTAAGTTTCAATTGTTCCTCTTCTAAAATACCGGTGTGAGGAGTGCACATATACTCATCTGAGTATAAAAGATTGAGAAGACCCATGCAAGGTGTGGATAGGGCCAACACTGAGTCAGGTGTTGAAGAGTCTCAAGAAGATGAGCACAAGGAGTATGTGGGAAGATTTTCCAAAAATCTTCAAGTGTCAAGTTTTCAGAGGAGCGCAAGGTGTGCATAGAGACCCAAATCATTTGACTGTTAAATCTAAGGAGAAAGAGAGACCATAAGTATTTGAAGGGAATAACCCTTTCATTTTTTAGGTCGAGTGGATGAGATCCTCTCGAGGTAGAGAAGACCTTTCCTAGCCATTAGATCTAAGAAAGTAGCATGGGTGTTAACCCCAAAAGTCCTTCGGACTTTGTATATTCAAAGGTTTCCGTGTATTGTGTGTAAAGGAGGAAAGTTTCCCAAAGTCCCGAGAATCGAAGAAGATCTGGACTATCAAAATGTGAGGACACGTATCCACAGATACATAGTAGTTTGGAAGTTCGACAATTTGGAAGCATTGTAGCAGAGGGTGTGCAAGATTCCTAAAGTACCCAAGCCCATAACGAATCTTAACTGTCGACGTGGAGAGACACATGTCAATAGATCTTGGAGTCTAGAGATTTGGTACTTCGGAGGAACGGAGGTATAATTCTATTTGGGTCGATAAATCCTGAAGGCCCGAAGGCTGGAGTAGATCCCAATTGCCCATTTAAAAGGACAGGTGGATCGTTGATCACGCCCTTCTCGATTTTTCCAGTTTGGAACTACAAAGGATCTGAAGTTTTGAGTTGTAGAAGGTTCTGAAGCTCGAAGCGTGAAGCACAGATCCACCGTTGATCCGAGGAAGGTTTCAGTCCTCCATTCTACCTATTTGGAATTTGTGAGTTCAAGATAGTTGCAAGATGGAGTGGGTAAATATCCCGAAGCATGGAGGCCCGAAATATATGTAGATCATATATCTTGGCATACACTAAAAGCCATTGATACTTGCCATTTTTTGACCATTCGCATATTCGATGTTAGGAAAAATCACGAGTTGTTATAGTTGGAGCTCTCGAAGCCCAAAGTCCCAAATTCCTCGCAGAAGTGAAAATTTAGCCCATAGTTTTGGCCCGGGGTCACGTGAAAGAATCCGTTAGAGTGTTAGGACCCATGTGAATGTAGATTTGCACGCATGGAAGAGAGATAAGGCCCACAACATAAGATTTCAAGGGCTCAATAAGAGCCCGAGAGATGATTTGGCTCCATATAGTGAATGATCCTAGACTGGGAGGTCGTGTGAGCCCCAGGAGGTGGTGTGGTTTGCATCAAGTGGTATCAGAGAAAACTTTTGTCTGTAGACAACATGGAAATATAGAAAGGAGAAGACTTGGAACCATGCCGCGAAGGAGATGCAGAGACAGACCAATGGTTAATGCAACCATGAAAGAGGAGATGAGACAACTTTGTGGAAGGTTAGATGTCATGGAGACATCATAGAGAAGAGAACCTAATGGTAGTGACGTCAATGAAAGTGAGAATGAAGACGTAGAAGTAGAAGAAGCTGCAGGAGAACGCACAGTAGAGGAGTGATTGCTAAGAGTTGTTGTCAAGCTGGGAACCATAGCAAAGATATAGGTCCCAATGTATGAAGGTAATTTGGATGTGGAAGAATTTATTTACTGGATAAGTTCTTTGGATAAGTACTTCGATTATGAGGAGATTGATGATGAGAAGAAAGTGAAGCATGATATGACCAGATTGAAAGGACATGCATCGTTATGGTGGGACAAATTGCAAGCTGATAGAAGATGCAAATGTAAGTCCAAAATTAAGAGTTGGGATAGAATGGTAGCTAAATTGAAAGCTAAGTTCATACCCAAAGATTATCAAGTAAATTTGTTCAGAAATCTACATTATATGAGATAGAAAGGTTTGTCAGTGAAGGAGTACATCGAAGAGTTTTATAAGCTGAAAATCAGAGCAGGACATAGGGAGAATGATGAAGAAAAGGTTGCCAGGTACATTAATGGTTTGAGTTATGAAATTTAGGATGAAATCAACATGACCATGATAAGTGTCGAATATTATTATTAGGTGGCCCTGAAAGAAGAAGAAAAGTTGGCAAGGAATAAAAGTCAATGAAAAGGAGGAAAAAATCCTAGTAGAGGTAAAGGAACAGTTAGAGAAAAGTTCCAGAAGCCTAGACTAGAAGCTGGGAATTAAGTATCGTAGTCAAACAAAGAGAGGAGGAATTTATAGAGGAGGACACTATGGTGGAAGAACCTATTTTCCTATAGGAAGAGGAAGAGGTAGAGGAGGAGAACTGAAGTCTTATGCCTATGGAAAGACATGACATATGTCTTGGGAATGTACCAAGAGAAAAAATGTAGGAGGTGGAGAAGCTCACATTTCTGAAGAGCATAAGAGGAATGTAGAGACAGATATGAAGGCATAAATTGTAGAAGAAGGAAGATCATTCATGATGAGGAAATTTCTTGTGAATCCAGATAAAGAGGTAAGAGAACCAGTTCAAAGGAACAATTTGTTCAGAATTGCTTGCAATACCAGAGATAGGGTATGCAAGGTGATCATAGACAATGGAAGTATTGATAATTTAGTGTCCACAGAGATGGTGGAAAAACTGAAGCTGGAAACAACTACACATCTGAATCCATACAAGGTATTGTGGTTGCAGAAAGGACACCTAGTAATCATAAGTCAACAATGTAAGGTTGAATTTAATATAGATGGTTATAATGATGAATTTTTGTGTGATGTTATACCTCTGGATGCTTGTCATGTTTTGTTGGGAAGATCGTGGAAATATGACAGAAATTTCATACATGATGGAAGAAAGAATACTTATACCCTGGAGAAGAATGGGTGTAAACATATGTTGCTTCCAATAGAAGCCAAAGGAGTCAAATACGAAGCCATTCCAAGCATACTTCTCATGGGTGGGAAGGAACTCTTGAAAGAAGTCAAGAAATAATAGGAAATGCAGCTTGTTGTTGTACGTAAGCAAAGATTCATTATCACAAGCACATCTATGAATGATTTTCCTGTTCAGGAATTATTGGATGAGTTTGCTAATATTGTGGTGGATGAGTTACCTCACTTATTACCACCCATCAAGAGTATTATTCACCATATTGACCTTATTCCAGGAGCAATTTTTCCAAAAACAGAAACATACAGATTGACACCTAGAGAACATGAAGAGGTCAACAATCAAGTCCAAGAGTTGTTGGATAAGGGTTTAGTCAGATAAATTTTGATCCCATGTGGCATACCAACCATGTTGAGTCCAAAGAAATATGGAGGTTGGAGAACGTGTAGAGATTCTAGAGCCATCAACAAGATAACCATTAGGTATAGATTTCCTTTACCGAGAATGGATGATTTAATGGATTGTTTGTGGAGCTAGTTATTTTTCCAAGATAGACTTGAAGAGTGGTTATCATCAGACAAGGATGAGAGAGCGAGATGAATGGAAGACAACATTCAAGACGAATGAAGGATTGTATGAGTGGTTTGTTATGCCATTTGTCTTAATGAACGAACCGAGTACATTCATGAGGTTGATGAATGAAGTACTCAAAGAGTTTGCTGGTAAGTTTGTAATTGTTTATTTGGATGGAATTTTGATCTTCACTAAGACTGAAGAGGAGCACTTGAGACATTTAAAGATGGTGTTGAGAAGACTGCAACAAGAGAACCTATTAGTAAATTTGAATGGAATTTGTAATCTCTTCAAACTAATTAAAGATGGATCCGAAGAAGGTGAGGGCAATCAGAGATTGGCCTTCTCCAAGAAGTGCATTTGAGGTAAGAAGTTTCCATGGATTGGCAAGTTTTTACAGGAAATTCATCAAGAATTTCAGTAGCATTTGCACACCTATATTGGACACCATAAATAAAGAGCATAAGTATTTTAATTGGACAAAAGAGGATGAAAAATGATTTAGGATGTTGAAATCCAAGATAACAGAACAACTTATTTTAGTTCCACCAGATTTTAAGAAGACATTTCAGGTAAAGTGTGATGTAAGTGGAGTAGCCATTGGCACAGTTTTGAGTCAACATAACAAGTATGTTTCTTATTTTAGTGGGAAGCTAAATGATGTTAAGAGGAAGTATTCCACATATGATAAGGAATTTTATTCTGTGATTCAAGGTTTGAAAAAATGGAGGCATTATCTTATTTCTAAAGAGTTTGTTTTATATTCTGACAATTAGGCTTTGCAGTTTATAACCAGGCAAGAGAAGTTGAATCAAAGACATGCCAAATGGGTAGAATTCATGCATAATTTTATTTTTGTTACTAAGAATATTAGTGGAAGTGCTAAAAAAGTTGCAAATTCTTTGAGTTTGAGATCTTTGATCTTGCAGGAATTTCAAGTGTAGACCTTGGGATTTGAACACCTCAAGGAGATGTATCAAGAAGATCCATATTTAAAAGAAGCTTATGAATCATGTGAGAACCCTTTTCCGAGGGAAAAAAACTAGTGGATGGAGTATTTGATCCAAGGAGGACTGTTATTCAAGGGAAGCGAATTGTGTATCCCGAAGTGGCCAATGAGGGATAACTTGTTGAAGGAAAATTATACCAGAGGATTGATTGGACACTTTGGCCATGATAAAATATATGCACAACTGAATTCTTCATATTTTTGGCCAGGCATGAGTTCTGATGTGAAGAAATTCATGGACATGTGTAGAATCTACCAATATGCCAAGGGAAAGAAAAAAAACGCCGGATTGTATCAACCATTGCCTATTCCAGACATGCCATGGGATGCAATAAGTATGGATTTTGTTCTAGGATTCCCTAGAACCTAGAGAGGAAGTGATTCAATCTTCGTAGTGGTTGACATATTTTCAAAGATGTCACATTTCATTCCATGTCACAAAACCAATGATGCTACTTATATAGAAAATTTGTTTTTCAAGGCGATTGTGAGATTACATGGATTGCCAAGAAGCATAGTTTCAGACAGGGACACTAATTTCTTAGGACATTTTTGGAGAACCTTGTGGAAGAAGCTAGGGACAATTTTGTCTTTTAGTTCAATGTATCATCCTCAAACATATGGATAGACTGAAGTGGTGAATCAAAGTCTAGATAACTTGTTGAGGAGTTTGGTCACTGACCATAAAAGCCAGTGGGATCAAATTCTTCCCCAAGCAGAGTTTGCGTATAATGACTCACCGAATAGGAGAACTGGTAAAATACCATTCCACATAGTATATAGAATGCATCCAAGATGAATTTTAGAGTTAAGGTATTTGGGATGAGATGAGTTCTGAAACACATGAGAAGAGGATTTTTGCTGCAGAGATGAAAAAATTGCATGATTAAATCAAGGGATAGCTACAAAATAGAAACTAGAAGTACAAAAGCAGAGTAGACCAGAGAAGAAGAGAGGTAAATTTTGAAGTTGGAGATAAGGTTTTAGCACATCCGAGGAAAGAAATATTTCCAAAAGGAAAGTATAATAAGTTGAATATGAAAAAGATAGGACCGTGTAAGATTCTAAGAAGGTTTGCTACAAACACTTATGAGATTGAGTTGCCAGAAGATATTGGAATATCACCCATATTCAATGTAGTAGACCTGTACCCTTACAATATGGATGATACAGAAGGAACATATGATCAAGAGAAGATTCAGTGGGAACAACAGATGCCCGTAGCAGAGAAGCCACAGATAGGGAAGATATTAGATTAGAGGATTGCTAAGAGGACCAGAAGGAAAATTTATTATGAGTATCTTGTTAAGTGGAAGGATCATCCAACAGAAGATTCCAGTTGGATAACTGAGACTGATATCCAGAAGCATGGAAAGACAATGCAGGATATCATGGACATGATTCCATGAATATTTTATCCAGAGGAGTATGATGCAGAAGTATCATCATCAATGTTTGATGAGGCAAGTGAAGGACAACTCAACATTAAGAGTGCATTTAAAATGTTTTGGGATCCAAAAGGAGAGAACATCATTTACTGTTTTGAAGATATTGTAATTAAATAACTTTTAATGTTTTGAGGCTTGATCCATCATTTGAGATTGTGGGAGATTGTAATTTCTTTAATGTTTGAGGGATTGTATAGATATTGAGCATTGAATCGTATCTATTCTGCAAATGCCATTTATTGTAATAGGCCTTAGTGGTAGAATGCTTTAATTGTGATATGATAGCACTAGTGTAGTCAGTAGGAAGGCTTGAGAAGCCCCTCCATGTATAAATGTATGTAAATTATGCCCAAATGAGGTTGCTGAAGACAATTGTATTTTGCAGTTGAAGTTTATTGGAAATTTTTTTCAAGGAGGAGTTGAGAATTGCAAGAGAACTCTCTGTAAATGCTTTGATGAAGGAATATAATAGAGGAAGGTTGTTATCAAATTATGAGTTTTCATATCCATGAGTTAATTGGGTAATGTGTGTTATTTGTTTTTCTGTGTTTTAATGCATGTATGTGAATTTTATGGTTAATTGAATGAACCTATATTGTTATGTAAGTTTCAATTGTTCCTCTTCTGAAATACTGGTGCAAGGAGAACATATACTCATCTGAGTATAAAATCTCGAGAAGACTCGTGCAAGGTGTGCATAGGGCCAACATTGAGTCAAGTGTTGAATATTCTCAAGAAGACGAGCATAAGGAGTGCATGGGAATATTTTCCAGAAATCTTCAAGTGTCAAGTTTTCAGAGGAGCGCAAGGTGCGCATAGAGACCCACATCATTTGAGTGTTAAAGCTCAAGAGAAAGAGCGAGAAAAATTATTTGAAGGGGGGGACCCTTTATTTTTTGAGGTCGAGTGGATGAGATCCACCTGAGGCATAGAAAAAATTTCCTAGCCATCATATCTGGGAAAATAACACGGGTGTTAACCCCAAAAGTCCTTCAGACTTCGTATATTCAGAGGCTTTCATGTGTTTTGTGTAAAGGAGGCAAGTTTCCCAAAGTCCTGGGAACTGGAGAATATATTTACCATAAAATTGTGAGGACACGTGTCCACAGATCTAGAGTGGTCCAGAAGTCTGAAAATTTGGAAGAGGTTTAGCCGAAGTGTGCAAGATTCCTGAAGTTTCAAAGCCAATAATGAATCTTAACCATCAGTGTAGAGAGCCACGTTTCAGTAGATCTCGGAGTCCAAAGATCTGGTACTCCAGAGGAATGAAGGTACAAGTATGTTTGGGTCGAGAACTCCCAAAGGCCCGAGTAGATCCCAATCATCCATTTATGAGGACCAGTGGATCGTTGATCATGCCCTTCGCGAGTTCACGAGTTCGAAACTCCAAAGGATCTGAAGTGTTGAGTTGTGCAAGGTTCTGAAGCCTGAAGCATGAGCATAGATCCACCGTTGATCTGAGGAAGGTTTTAATCATTCGATATACCTATTTGAAGTTCACGAGTTTGGGATAGTTTCAAGTTGGAATGGGTAAACCTCCCGAAGCATGGAGGCCCAAAATATCTGTAGACCGTAGATCCTGGCATACACTAAGATTTGCTGATCCTTTCCATTAGTTGACCATTCACATATTTGGTGTTCGGAAAAATCGCAAGTTGTTATCATTGGATCTCCCGAATCTTGAAGTACCAAATTCCTTGCAGAAGTGAAAATTTAGCCCACAGTTTTGGGCCAAGGTCACGTGAAAGAATCTATTAGTGTTAGGACCCTCGCGAACACAAATTTGTGTGCAGGGAAGAGAGATAAGGCCCATGGAATAATATTTCAAGGGCTCAATAGGAGCCCGAGAGCTGATTCAACTCTATATTGTGAACGATCCTAGACTAGGAGGTCATGCGAGCCCCATAAGGTGGTGGGGGTTTTCATCAAATACAAGAATTGATGTATTATTATTTTTATCCTTTGGTTCTTGTTTTCTTGGTTCTATTACAAGTCACTTCATGATATGAGCTACATAATCATATTTGGATGAATAATCAATGCCTTGACTTGCTATGGTTTGAGTTCCAATGATCATAAGTATTATTATAATTTTAAACTATGGTAATGGATAAGTCACTTGGGTATATTTGAATCCTTAGTTTTACTCTGATATTACACCATGATTTTGCATAATTATCATCTTTATTGCTTGACCATTATTGAAATTACTTGGCAATCACATCGTTTTTGTAATCAATATGTGAAATACCTTGAAAATCAAATCATTGTGATAGTCATTCCAAGTGATCATTCATTTGAGAGTCCTGAATGTACTACATATTGCGATACGTTTGTGACAAGTGGATTTTGAAATTGTGAGGTCATCCTATACATTGTCATTTTGGTTAGTCATTTATTTTCACTATTATTTCTGTAACTTGGTGATTTGACTCCTATGTAGTGAGTTATAACTCCATTTCTTGAAACTATGGCTTTCATTACGGTTTCATGCCCTCACATTTATGCAGTATGTATATATGAATGTTACTATGGGTTAAGGTTAATCGTTGTGTTTGTGCACGTTTCCTTTCAGTGATTGTTTGAAAACCCTGCTGGTAGTTTTTTGTCATGGCCCTTGTTTCTAGAGTCTAACCCTTAGGCCCTGAGCTTATAAAAGCATATGATGAGTGTATAACTCTATTACAATGAGTGGAATGGATGTAATTCTTGATGTCATTTTGTGGTCACAACATGAGAGTAGTGAGGGATTTCATGCAGAGTTTTGATGGTTGAATTGAAAAGGTAGGAAAAATATAAATTCAAGTTAGTGAGGCCATAATAGCTAAAGCCACTCATTTTCCATTGTCATGGGAGAAATGGTCCAAAAATTTTCTAGTCAAAGATATCCCATGGGCCGAATTTCTGGTATCAACTAAGACCAAATACAATCTGAAAGGTATTCCAATTTTTCAAGTAAAAAAGAAATGGCATGATTTGTTTTTTATTATTAAGAATTATATTACTTGTGAAGGCCATTTTGGCTTGGCATTTTACTACCATTTTAAATTCTTGATGGATTTCTTAGGGTTTGAATTAAATTTTCCATATTATTTGTATAAAATTCTATAAAAATGGCTAAATTTTACCAACAAGGGTTTGGTAACCTTGAGAGGAGTTTATTTAATCATGGGTTGATTTGTATGTTAGTCAAATTCAAGCACTACTACATCTAGGTGGAGTATTCCATGAAATTTTTCCACGTTTCCATTATTTTCATGTTTTTTTTTTTAAAATAGGGTGGGATTTTCGTCGCTATTTCCATGAAAGTTTTTCGCTATTGCCACAAATAGGTTTTTTAAATCGAGCAGTATTTTCATCTCTATTTCCATGAAAGTTTGTCGCTATTCCCACGAAAATTTTTCCTATCTCAAAAAACATCTGCTAACAGGTAGTTGACTAGTTGATCTATATATACCTGACTTTAAGAGACTTTGCAACACAATTGATATAGTTGTGAAACTATTCGTGGATTTTGTTTGAGCTATTTATTTTTTTTGTCACCCACCGGTTGAACAAATCCAATTCTTGATCTACATAGCTCAGATTTTGAACTTGCAAG